>PYAF01006353.1:44589-58176 GCA_007407185.1 Glycine tomentella
TAGAACTAAATTTGGTTTTAATTTTCTTTTCTTTTTTTTTGAAAAAAAATCACTATTATTTCTCACTACCTAAAAAAAGAAGAAGAAAGAATGATCATTAATGTAATGAAATAAGGCACATAGTTTAATTTATAAGTATCATTAGAGTAAAATAGAACGGTGTCATAAAAAAAATTTCATTGAATATTTGTTATAAAAGTGTATAACATGGAGAATATGTATAAATCAAACTTTTAAAGAGATAAAATCAAAATTATTTTTAGGATGTATTATTAATGATTAAATTTTGATTGTTTTGTTGAAGTGTATGAAACAATAAGATTAGGGATGCATTTGATTTGCTAAAAAGATAGCACAAACAAAATAATACTTTATAAGTATCTCAGTCACATGACAATTTTTAGTATTGTATATTGTTTAATGGTCGATGTACAATACAAGTAATTTTGTGTTGTATCTTGTTTGATGTGCTTATATACTAGATAAAATAATATAAATTTTACTATAAAATCATAAGTGCATTAGCAGCACCTTGATGGCGCAACAAAGGAGAGACAACTCTACGAAGGAGGCGCGACCCCTGGCGCCATTGAAAGGCTTGGCGGCACAAGACTGTCACACAAGGTCACGACGATGGTGGCATGACAGTGCGATGCGGCCTCGTCAAAGTTGACCAAAAGAAAAAAAAATAACTAGAAGGAGGAAGATGACAATGAGAATATTTAAATAAATTAATAATGAAAAAAAGAAATATTGAGCAAAAAGAAAATAACATTAATCCCATATGTGTTCACACCAACAACTAAGATATGATGTTTGGAGAAAGAGGTTTAGAAAAAAAGACACATATGAAAAAAGAACAAAAAGTGTGAAACAATGAAAAGTAAAAAAATAGATATAATATGATATTATTATTTTTGTTTGATACTCGAAAAAATTATACCAAATTTAATGAGTTACAAGTTTTTTTTTTTATATTTATTTAATCTATTATTCTTTATTTTGTACTGTTTCTTTCTCACTACTTTTTAAAACAAACATTGGATAAATATTTTTTTATAGTATCCAATTTCTTATATCTTTATCTAATCAAACTCATTGCAGATGTAGATGTAGATGGAATGAAATTTGTATTCCTCCCTAGTAGCACAGCCTGTGCTGCGGTCGTTCGTTGCAGTCGGAGAAGACGCCACAATATATATAAACATATTCTATTCACTTTTTTTTTTTTTCTTTCTCGCTTTCCTTTAATTCTTCCAAATCTGCGAATTCAGACACACAATAATCGAATTCCCTCTTTCTCCGCAATTCATCCTCTCTTCCACGAAATCCCTAACTAACTGACTCGATCTACTTCAATGGATCAGTTCGAATCGTTTTTCAGGAGAGCAGATTTGGACGGAGATGGCAGAATCAGCGGAGCCGAAGCTGTCTCTTTCTTTCAGGGAGCCAATTTGCCCAAACAAGTACTCGCTCAGGTTTCTTTCTAATCTAAACCAAACATTTCAACTCACTGCACTTAAATTGATCATTTCCGTATTTGTTTTCTCTTCTAGGCATAGGATTTTCGTGATCAATCGTTATCATTTCGTGATTTAGGTTTTGGCTGATTCTTCATTTCGCTTTTACTTGGACATGTTAACTCGATCTAGCGTATAATGCTTATTATTGTTCTCGGTTTGAGTTGTTGCAGGTGTGGGCGTATGCTGATCAGGCCAAAACGGGGTTCCTTGGCCGCGCAGAGTTTTTTAATGCTCTGAGGTTAGTCACTGTGGCTCAGAGTAAGCGAGATTTAACGCCTGATATTGTGAAGGCAGCGTTGTATGGTCCTGCTGCTGCTAAAATCCCTGCGCCACAGATTAATCTTGCTGCTGTGCCTCAACAACGCCCAAATTCGATGCCCCGTGCTGGGTCTGTCGGGCAGATGGGTGTTACCGCACCCAATTCGGCTCAAAGTTTTCCATATAGAGGACAAGGGTTGGCAGGTCCTGGTGCAAACCCGCAATATTATCCTTCGCAGCAGAATCCTGGCATGAGACCTCCTCAATCCATGCCTGCTGGTGGCAGTCCGCATCCACAACAGGGTGTTGCAGGTCCAGATATTTCTAGAGGAGTTCACATGGGTGGTCACAGTTTCTCAAATCCTGGCGTCTCGAATGATTGGAATAATGTAAGGCCTGGTATCGTTGCTACGAGACCTGCAGGAATGACCCCGTCAGCTGCCTTACCGTCGTCCACATCTCCAATCTCTCCAATGCCCCAGTCATCTCCAATCTCACCAATGCCCCAGTCAACAACTGTTAACACTAAAGCATTAGGTGTTTCTGGAAATGGGTTCTCCTCCAATTCAGTTTTGGGCAATGATTTTTTCTCTGCTGCCTCATCGACACCGAAACAAGAACCTGCTGGACAGAGTTACTCTGTCAGCAATGTCTCATCAGCCGTTGTTCCTGTTTCCACTGCTGCCCAACCTGCAAGTAAACAAAGTTCACTTGACTCATTGCAGGGTGCATATTCTTCAATGCTGCCTGCAAATAGTCAGTTTCAGCGGCCACAGTCTGCACCAAACACAAGCCAGCAAATTTCACCACCAGCTTCTTCTACACCACATACACCATCTGGGATGACAGCTGGGCTTGGAAATGCAAATTCTGACAATTCACAGCTTTCTTGGCCAAAAATGAAACCTACTGATGTGCAGAAGTATACAAAGGTGTTTATGGAAGTTGACACTGACAGGGATGGGAAAATCACTGGGGAGCAGGCACGCAGTCTATTTTTAAGCTGGAGATTACCCATAGGTAAAATCTTTTTCTTTCCAACTGACACTTTTTGAATTAATGTTTATGCATTTTGTTATGTTGATGCGTTAGTTTGTCAATGAAATGTTGCATACATAACTAACAAGAATGATAATCAGCTAAAAATTTTAGGGTTTAGCCTCTTGATTCAGATTTTTTTTTTGGTGGAGTGGGGGGTGGGGGTCTGTCTTATTGTTGTCAAGGAATGATTTACTGTGCACCAATACTGGAAATTTTTATTGTTTTTTGGTGATGGTAAAATAAAATTGTGGATTTTTTTTGAAAAAAATTGGAACTCTCTAGTAGCCCAAGAGGTATTCAATGTGGAACTTTAGTCATGAGTAGTAAGTAGTGACAGATGTATGATTACTATGACTGCTCATCCCATCCCAATTAAGAACAAAGGTGGAGGGTCAGTTCATACTTAAGCGTCAGCGTGTCTGCTGAAGCTTTAGTGCTGACATGCTTTGTCTGCAGGGGTTTGATGCATTTCATTGGAATGCACATGTTTTGGAGTCAGATACGTCCTTTTAAATTTACATTATTTTAGTTGTTCTCATCTTGAAAGAAGATTTGGAATCACATGATTTTCAACTAAGTGGAAGGAAAACTGAGTATATGGAATGCAAGTTCAGCAAAACACATTTGGGCATGGGCTTGGAGGTGAAAATTGGAGATCATACCATACCACGAGTCACTTGGTTTAGATATATTGGATCTACCATGCTAGGTGACACAAACAGAGGAAGATTTAATCATAGGATTCAAATTGGGTAGTTGAAATGGAGAATTGCTTTAGCTATTACTCCCTATGAATGTGAATAGTTCAAGAGGTATGAATAATTATTTTTTTGGTGGTTATGCATACAAGAGAGATGTCTAAGCAAGGAAAGGCCTCTAAGAAATGAATATTCCCACCCTAGTATCCTCCTAAAACTTGATGCTAGTACTATCACCCAAATCCAAAGAAACAAGTAGTCAAAATCTTTGTAATAAACCTACCAAGGATTTGCATGAATTGAAATAATCACAGGTTGGCATCCCGTCCATTTTTAATCCAAGTCATATATACTATGAATTACTTGGTTTCATTATGGGTCATTTATTAAAGGAAGGAGGAAGGTTACAGACATATTGATTATTTAAGAAGGGATATATGGTAGGTTATAGGTATTAGACCTATTAGATCAACCACACATTTATAAATGTGTCTGGTTATGAACCAAGAATCCCAACCAATACCAACTCCTCATGTTTCACTTCTGTATCACAATAATTAAAAAATATTTCTTAAAGGAAAATAACAAGAAATACTGATAGCTTGAGTTTCAGTGGGATTCTGTGATAGATGACAGTTATTTGATTTAGACCTCAGAAATAAATCTACTTGACATTTTGAAATCTATGGGCTTATGAACCATGATACCTATTAATGCCAAAATCCTTTCTGTTTTTATCCTACTTGGTGTTATGCTGTATTATTTTTTAAAGGAAAGCAGCAAAAAACACTAATATTTTGAACAGGATTACATTGTAGGTGACAGTTATGAGATCTGAGAAACTCCACACTAAGAAATTTATTTGGTATGAACCAAGAGAATTAACTGATTCCAAATCCTCATATTCATCCTACATGAATAGCTTACTTGTCAACCAATTCATGATGTTCCACTATTTTTTATAGAACATCATGTTGGCCGCAATTTTGTCATTGCTGATGAGGTTCCCAGTGTCAGACTTTTCGGAACCTGGATTAGAAAATAGAAAAGAAAAAATGTATTTCATGACAGCCAGGCTGATAGAAATTAAAAGCTACTAAGAAAAACATGCTACATATAAAATGATGTTACTAGATATATTTCTTTACTCTGTTTTATTGACTCCGTTTCTTAGCTAAGTGCTTTTCACTACTTTGGAGTTTTTCTTGTAGAGTTGGACCGATCTTAGGACAATCGTTTCATTATTTGATTATTTCTCTGTCTTAGAATGTGAGTTTGGGCCTAACTCAAGCTCAAAAGCTAGTTCATCGGATGAGGGTTGCCTCCACTTATATACTTTATATTGGCCTTATCTCTAGCCAATGTGGGACTTGAATTTTTCCCAATACACCCTCTCATGCCTAGCCCTTTTGGACTTGGTGCGTGACCCATTTAATGGATCTAGGATAGGCTTTGATACCATCTTAGAATGTGGGTTTGGGCTTAACTCAACCCCAAAAGTTAGTTCATAGAGTGAGGGTTGTCCCCCACTTATATACTCTGTAGTCTATATTGGCCTTATCTCTAGCCAATGTGATACTTGGGTTTTTCCCAATACTCAGATAGCAAATATGTAACAAGAACTTTGTGGACTTTGTGCAGATGTCTTAAAGAAGGTGTGGGACTTGTCTGATCAGGACAATGATAGCATGCTTTCTTTGAAGGAGTTTTGCTTTGCACTTTATTTGATGGAACGTTACAGGGAAGGTCGGCCTCTTCCACAGTCTCTTCCAAGCAATGTTATGTTTGACGATACACTGATGTCAATGACAGGCCAACCAAAAAGTGCTTATGGAAATGCAGCCTGGGGTATTAGCCAAGGTATTTTCCCTTATTTGCACTATCTCAAACTTTCTTTTCCTTTTCTCTTAGTCTTATAGGATATTTCTTGATGATTTTTTTTACTTTTATCTGTCTCAAGGTTTTCAGCAGCAACAAGAGATTTCAGGTGCTCGGCCAGTGGCACCAACAGCTGGTTTGAGGCCACCAGTGCATGGAAGTTCTGCCCGGGCTGATGGCACTCAACAGCCCAATCAGCAAAAGTCAGGAACACCTGTGTTGGAGGATTCCTTTTTGAATGGTGAGCAGAATACATCGAATTCAAAGCCTCATGAGGCAGCAACTGTGGAGAAAAAGGTATTTGCTCTGCCTTCATAGTTTTAGTCCTTGTATAAATATATTTGGGAAAGTGAAGGTTATCCATTTTCTTTTTTGTTTTTTGTTGATGCATGTGTTTTTGTAATTAAGGAGGATACTTTATTTATGATTTTCTCCTATCCCTTTGTAATTATCTTCTCTTTATCTTAATGTATTTATGATTTTCTCCATTTTTTTTCCTTCAAAAAGTACCAATTTTTTAGAAATGGGAAGATTATAAAACTCTTCCTAAAGCCACGGATTCAACTATATCTACCAACAAATGCAAGGTAAAGAGACACCTTTTGAAAATATGAGGCATTTCTCTCCCAACCAAATGCACCAATGAATTGTATAAATTGCACCCTCTCATAAAATTATTGTTCCCTTTTTTTCTGACATAATCTCTTGAAATTTTAACTAGAAATGGCTCCAGTAGAAAGGACACACAAGAACACATTCACAGTCCCTTAGTGCTTGTTTGATACTTCAAAATTATTGATGGCCTTATGGGGCTCCAAGTCACATTTTGACCCAAAAGCAACTGTCTTTCACTTTTTGTTGTTGTTTGCTGGGTGGACCCAAGTTAATTTTTTGTCTTAAATATAATTTTGCAAGTATGTTCAAAATGAATTATGGGGCTGGAGTTACTTTTGAACCCAAAATTAATTCTGCATATTCAGTAATATCTTCAACCAGATCTATTTATTTGTAAGTGGCCTTGGTTCTCTTGTACATTTTGAGAAATTATAAATAAAAAAACGTTTCTCTTTGCTGCTGCAGTTTGAAGAAACTCAGAATGTGATTTTGGATTCAAAAGAGAAGATCGAGTTATACCGCAACAAAATGCAGGAACTGGTTAGTAATTCATATCTTTTTTTTTTTTTTTTTTAAATCTTAGATTGATGTTTATTGCTCAAGGCTTAGCATGGTTGAAATCAATTATTTGTAAGCTTGCTAGGCCATACTGCTGGTGGCTCACTTTAAAGTAAAATTGTGTTTGCATTAATGAAGTTATTGCATGCCAAAGAGGTTAAAAATAAATTTATTAATGATCTTTGACCTGTAGTTATTCACATGTTTGGTTTTGCTTGGTTTTTACAGAATAACTTCTAAGCTAAATAGATCTTGAGTATACTATTATATGCTTAACACAAACTAATTCGAAACACAAAATCAGTGTACCAGAGCTGTGTAATTTAGCTGGAAGGATTGGTTTTCGACAAATGCAAATCATCCTACAGTGACTTAATGTTTGTTTGGGTTTTATGGTTCTAGTTAGGCCTCAGTTGAAGCCTAGACACTCTAACTGGAATCATGCACACAGTGAAAAGATAGGACAATTTAAATGGATTAGTGGATAAAGTTAAGTATTTTATTGGGTAAAAGCCAGTTTGACTTCCCCCCTCAAGAAACGAACTGGAACCATGAGTGCAGCGAAATGATTGATGATTTTAAGTGGATTTAGTTAAGGATTTTATTGGGATAAGACCCGAATGATTTTTTTAATATTTTTTAATGTATCCTATGAATTCCTTTCCCTTATTTTACTTGTATTTCAGGTTCTATATAAAAGCAGATGTGATAATCGACTAAATGAGATTACAGAAAGGGCATCTGCGGATAAGCGTGAGGTATATTCCTTTTATTTTCTTTTCTTAAAACGTGATGCAAGTTTAAGATGTGAAAAGAATTAACTATCATTTGGTGGTGTGTTACAGGCAGAATCATTGGGCAAGAAATATGAAGAGAAATACAAACAAGTAGCAGAAATAGTATCAAAATTGACTGTTGAAGAAGCTAAATTTCGTGATATACAGGTAATTAGAAAATATAAATTACTTGTTGAAAGATAGGCTATTTGTAAGATGTGAAGTTATTGAATATTTAATATGCGCTACATCTTTTACTCCATTGTTCTTAAGTTATTATGAAGGACCAACCTCTCCCAAAAATTTAAGCTGTTAGGCTAAAGCTCATGAATGGTTTTATATCTTTTGCACTCCCCTCCTGCAAGATCCCTTTTGGCTTGAAGTATGCATAACACACACAAACACCTTAAATTGTGCTAAAATTCAACTTTTATTTAGAATGGGGGTGAGAAGGATCAAACTTGTGACCACTTGGCCATACAAGCTTTGACACTATGTCCAGGATCAACTCTCTTAAAAGCTTAAATTGTAAAGTAAATGCTCATGAATGGTTTTATAATTGTGTTGTATTTAATTTTTAAAAAAGGATCAAACCCCATGCTTGACTTCCTCTACGAGCTCTGCTGGACTATGGAGCGATTCTGTTTCATGACAATTCAGCATAATTCTGTTTTTTCAAATTATTTTATGGCTTATATTGAAAATTTGAAATTTGGGTGATGAGTTCAATTCCCTCATTGCTTCATGTTTGGGATAAAGGACCAATTTCTGGTTCCACGTTGCTGTCAGGTTCGTGGGTGAATGACTGTTTCAGACATGTAAAGTAGCGTTTGAGATCCGAGATTTGAAGTTGTTGTTAATCTTTTCATTTTATTTTTTCATTCTCATATCTTCAAAATTTATTGTCATAGCTTCGACAATTAGAAGTTCTGTTGGTCTTCCAATTAGGGAATCCCCTCTCTCCGTCACCTCCTTCAATTGGGGCTGCTTGCACTCAACTTACAGCGAATGCATGAATGTGAATAGGTAAGCATTGGGACAGGTTAGGAGACCTTGAGGGCTGGGTTGCCACTCCTCCATTCCTGAACACAGTCCTCTGTTATGAGTGTGAAGGGGGAAAAAGGATAGGCACATGACCTGTTTTAAAGAGTGTTTTAATTTCAACCGTTAATTGTTTTTAGTTGTAATCTAAAGGCTATTATTGATAGTCCTCATTTTTCATTTTAAGAAATTTCTCATTTGAAATCCTCCCTATATATCACTGTTTTTAATTGTGGAAAATGGCAGAAAGCCAAATAGTCTGCAATATCATATACAGATAGTGTTGTGGGCAAATAGTGAAAGTCACATACCCTTTAACTCAGTGGTAGAGTAACGCCATGGTAAGGCGTAAGTCATCGGTTCAAATCCGATAAGGGCAATTGAAACATATGATGTCTATCAATTATATATCTATAACAAATTAAGTTGTATGCACATAAAAATGTATAAAAATTGACTCAAAAGTTCAATTGGATGGAGAGTCATCAGAGATGCCTTGCGGATGTGAACACATGCTGCAACCATGACACCCATAGTGGTGGCAATAGCGGACAAAGTTGTAATCTCAGATCCAGGGAATTCTGCAATGCAACAGCGCTATAGCCTATAGTGGCGCTATTGCATTGTGGAATTCCATATATATATATATACACACACACACACACACACACATGCGTGAGGATCATGTTATTCCACAAGTAATTCTTAGTAGAGTTACTTCTTTCAATAACCCTTTGTATATATTAAATTTCAACAATCTAACCATTGAATTACAAGTTCTTATTGAATAGATCAAGTCGACAATTTTGTTCTCCTTTCTTTGCAACAATAAACCTGTGTCTTGGGTGGATTATGAATGTCTTGAAAGTTGAAACATTTCAATGCATCTTTAACCATTAGTCGGTACTTATTTAGGATAGGAAGGTGGAGTTGCAGCAAGCAATTGTCAAAATGGTACAAGGAGGCAGTGCAGATGGTATTCTTCAGGTGAATTTTATTTCTTGAATAAGACGTGAGTTCTGGGGAAACCTTTCTAGTACTCTGTTACTGATGTTTTTAGCAAATTCCATAGGTCCGTGCTGAACGCATACAGTCAGATCTCGAGGAGTTATTTAAGTCTCTAGCTGAACGGTGCAAAAAACATGGGATAGATGTGAAGTCAATTACAATGGTTCAGCTTCCTGCTGGTAACGATAATAATCTCATTTTGTCTCATTATGGCTTCTTTCTCAATCACTGATTTCTCTTCTTTGTTAATTCTCAAAGAATCACTCTGCAATAACAATTTTAAGATTTGTTTTGACTTTTTTTTACCCAATATGTGTGATTCTTCATATTATTACTCCTGTGGAAGCCTCCTCTTATGATTTAGAAACCTGCATTTTTCTAAAGGATCTTTTATTAAAATCAAGGGCGTTGCATATTTGTCACAAGTTACAAGTGAATGCATTTCCCTCTGTTTCTAAGTTTAACGTGGTTGTGTTTGTGTATGTGTATGAACCTAATGAATTATAAGGTTGGCAACCTGGAATTCCAGAGGGAGCAGCTCTTTGGGATGAAGAGTGGGATAAATTTGAGGATGAAGGTAGCCATAATTGTTTCTCTTTTCTAAAAAAAATATTTTCATGTTTTGCATGAATTAACTTGTTTTATTAATTTCTTTGTTTATTTCTAGGATTTGCTAATGATCTCACTTTTGCATCTTCGAAACCAAAGCCTGTATTTATTGATGGAGAACAAAATTTATCTGATGATAATTCTGTTCATGGTTCACTTGTGAATGCAAATGGGAAGCAAGAAAATTCTGCTAATGGTGATTATACAGTTGAGGATGAATCCTACGCACACAGTGAAGATGACTTGGCAAGAAGCCCCCATAGTCTAGCTGGGAGGAGTACGGTGGATAGTCCTTCTCGAGACTTTTCAAATGCTCATTTTGGAAAAACTTTTGAAGCAGATGCAGAAACACACAGGTAATTTGTTATTTTTTTCCTTCACCAGAGATGTGTTTCTGGGAAGGGGGTTGATTTATCTATTCCCATTTTTTATGTTTCTACAATGCATGGCTTCGACTGTGAGCATCTAGTAATTGTGATGTCATTAAACTATGGTAACAGAAGTTTTGATGAATCAACCTGGGGTGCATTTGACAACAACGATGATGTGGACTCAGTGTGGGGTTTTAACACTAAGACCAAGGTAACTCGTGCTATACATAACTTTTAATTTTATTCTGTTTTGGATATCAACCTAATTAGTTCTGTTATTGAGAAGTAATTGCTCTTGGGTAAATTCTTTAAAGATTATTTTTATACTGAAATGATGTATAAGATAGGTAATGGAGGACTTTTTTTCCTTTTATAATTTTTGGAATGGGTTTCTTAGCACATTTACCAAAGAACTAAAGAAGGGATTGTCTTTTTTCAAAGATGAAGTTGCCTTGATTTTCTGGACAAGATATCATTGCTACAAAATAGTGCTTCTGTGAAAAATTAATTGATATAAAGCTACTACCTACTGAAAATTTTGTTTGGTTTTGTAGGACTCTGACTTCGAGCAGGGAGATTTCTTTAAATCTGATGATTTTGGTATAAACCCAGTTAGAACAGGATCTACACATACAGATGGCACGTTCCATGCAAAAAGCCCATTTGCTTTTGATGATTCAGTGCCTGCAACTCCAGTTTCCAAGTTCGAAAACTCTCCAAGGTACAGTGAGGCAGGGGATCACTTCTTTGACATGTCAAGGTTTGATTCCTTCAGGCACGAAAGTGGATATTCTCCACAACCAGAGAGGCTCACGAGATTTGATTCCATAAGTAGCAGCAAGGATTTTGGTTACAATAATGATAAATTCACAAGGTTTGATTCCATAAGTAGCAGCAAGGATTTGGGCTACAATAATGATAAATTCACAAGGTTTGACTCCATAAGTAGCAGCAAGGATTTTGGCTACAATCCTGAGACGCTCACAAGGTTTGATTCCATGAGTAGCAGCACTGATTTCGGCTTCGGTCGACAAGGACATGCAAGGTTTGACTCAATTAGTAGCACCAAGGACTTCGGTCACAGTGGTCCATTCTCTTTTGATAACTCTGATCCATTCGGCTCCTCTGGCCCTTTTAAGGTCTCTTCAGAAAATCATTCTCCGAAGAAAGGTTCAGATAACTGGAGTGCATTCTAGCCTGCAATCCAACTCTTCCCGGTTTTTCTTTGTTGTTTCCATTTCCTTGATTGTTCATGATAGCCTATTTTTTTGTGTATAGCTAGAAGAAAAGCTGGACGGTAATATATGGTGTGGCCAATATAACAATTTGAAGAGAGCTTTTTCTATTTTTTTGGGGTAATGTGCGGATGTTGTGTGAAAGATATATAGGTAAAATTAATTATGTCTTGATGTGTATGTACTACTAAGTTTAATAGCAAGTGCATGCAAAGGTTTTCTTTTTCTTTTTCTTTTCCTTGGGTTCATTACATGCATTCACGTATTTGCCGCGTTTTCCATTGGAACCAAATTACATTGCTCACTCTCTAGTTCATGTCTGCAGTAAAATCTCGGTCTTGGTTGCTGCCTTAAGCATTTGGTGTTGTTGGATACGTTTAGACAGATTTTCAAATGCTTTTATTTATTTTTTATTTATAGAAATGTATACCCGATGAATGAATTTGGAGTGCTTTATTGTACCTAAATTTAACTGAGGAAAATTTAAAATAAGATCCTAAGATGTTTAATAAGTCTCTAGACTTAACTACTTGCAATTACTTAGATCCTCAACAACATATGTTAATATTATCACCTAAATTACATGATTTTTTTTGAATTTTGGTCTAAAATGATTAGTAGATTCTACACTTCAGGATTTTTTGAATTTTCTTATTTTCATAGACACGCGACAACCTTATCCACTTTTGAGACTAGAACAATATTTTATCCTATTTTGACTCTTCAAAATTTCATGCTTAATTTGCATTTATCATTTATTTTTATCTCTTTCTGTAATACATTGCATAACTTTTCGTAAATATACATTTCTCTCTTTTATGTCTTTCATTAGATGTTTAATAGCATAATGGATGTTTAAAGAGAGCATTGAGAGGAAGTGATAGTATACTCCAGCATTATCAAGTCTCTCAGATAAGTTCTTTGCCATGGTCACCTCAGCAGTTCGTACAACCAAACATAACAAAATTAGAAACAGTTAAATGCTACTTAAAGAATATAGCAGTAGAATCATATAACAGATGAACTAAAATGTGCTCTAATGTGTATGTTTAATTTTAGGATTACCCTAATATCCAGTTTAAATTACAACGTCTAAATAGAAAAAAAAAAAAAAAAAAAAAACCATCATGCTTACTACTCGGGTTCCCTGTCATTGGAGGAAAAACAAACCGTTACTTGGTGCATAGGGAGAAGATTGAAGAAAACCATAGCGGAGGATTCTACACCGCTACTATATATCTTGTGGCTGCACATTCTCATCTTCTAAGTGAGTACTTTCATGTTCAGAGGATACAAATTTATGCAACACGAAGCATGGCTGTGTTCCTATTGAGCCAAGTGACATAGTACATATATTAAAATTTAAAACAAAGGTTCCATCTTATTTAAATAATACAATGAACATGTAACAGAAATTAGGGCTTCATAAAAATGCAACGTCTTTTTCTTCTGCTTCTTGCAAATGCAACTTAATCACGTTTCTATTCTGACGTAAGGCATTTCGTCACTCTACTCCACCGCAAATAATTCTTCCGCTAATAACCCTCCATAAATATCCCATCTCATCTCACATATTCGCAATTATCTGTTTTACTATTACAAGTTGATTAAATTGTCATTTTTCTTGTAGACTTGTTTATTTTAATCCTGCATCAACAAAAGGTTAAATAGCTATAATAAGAATAAACTATAAAAGCAATATGTTTTCAATATTTTTAAAAAATTTAAACCTTCATATAAAAGTGAAATACCATATTTTAATGGAAAAAATAGTCAGTTTCACAATGTTTTAGGAGTATTTCACTAGGATATAAGAGATAAATAGTTATATATATTGTTATAGTTTTATAGATAGTAACAAAAGATATAAGAGATAAATAAAATGTTGAGACAATTTAATTTCTTATAGTTTAAAAAGTGTAAGTAAATTTGTTAAGTTTTATAATAGTGTATGCAATAAGATAATCAATTACAAA
>PYAF01006353.1:75530-91680 GCA_007407185.1 Glycine tomentella
ATATATAATCAGAGACAATATATAATTATTATCACATTTATGAATTAATATACTATTGTATTTTATTTTTTTCAGAATTAGTATATATTATTATATACTAACTATTATATATTATTGTATTTTATTTTTATCAGAAGTAGTATATATTATTATATATAATTGAAAGCTATATCCCATATGTGAGGTCAAAAGAAGGACACTCACATGCGGTGTCTCAAAACGTAACATTTATACTTACCTATTATTCACAATACCTGACACCTCTGCATAGCTAAATTATACTTACCTATTATTCACCCACCTCGGCACTTAGGAAATTAAACTGTCGGAATTATACTTTAGCAAATCACCATCTCGGTCCATCTATTCTTGCTATACAGATCTCGACACCTCTATAGATCCTATGGTAATAATTTCCAACTACCTCGGCATCTAACTCACTTATCATTTACCTACACAATTCTGCTATAAACTATCCCGGGAATATCTTCATCCAAATGCGCATACCTCTGCACCTAAGCACTATACTTCAGCATATAACCATTTTGGCCTGCACGGAGCTGAGTCACGTCCACACAGGACGTGAATGGACCTTGGTCACGCCCAGCCAGGACGTATTTCAGCCTCATTTACGTCCTCCCAGGACGTGTTTTAACACGTCTTCACTCGACGTGATTCAACACGTCTTGCCAACACGCGATTAACAGCAGTAGATTTGTAATTACATTTCAAAACGCCATATTTTCGTAATTTTTTAATTAAATCGCATTATTTAAATTTTTTTTGCCGGTGATCATTGTATGATGCTAAAGGAAACAGATATAGAGTGGGTGTAAACTTAATCGAATAACAACCTTTTATGACACAAGGTTGGTCTGAACTCAGAATGCTTTATAATCTCACTAAAGACCAATCTATCACGTTTCATTACATGAGTCATTCAAGGTTTCATATAATTATTTGTAGAAACTCATTTTGTACTCTACTAAGACCAACTCATGCGGCAAAAAGATTACAATGTGCTTTATTCGTTGCAAGTAGAAACAAATTTTTGATGGTTGAAGCAATGGTAGTCAATTAGTAGTTTTAGGTGATTAAAAAAGATTTTACACTCAGATAAAAATGATGTAATGATGGAACCGCATATGATTATGTGTACTTATTTACTTGAACTAGAGGAACATCTGTGTAACATTATCTTTTATTTATATATGTTGTCTATTTTAGATGTTAGTTTTAGAATATACATTATATAAATTTTTATTTATTAATTAGACTTATACATATTTTGACATTACTTTTTTTAACATGATTTGGTCAATCAGAATTCAATTGAATCTCAATATGACAAAAACTTTTTGCTTGGGCAAGTTTAAGTTTGTGAAAAATGCCCTAAAGTTCAACCATCAAGATATTACATGAACCCAAATTTAGATTAGTAAAATCCCGAAACAGGATTTCCATATTTATCATGAAGAAACCACCATAATTTGGGATAAATATGATATTATAAGACACACAAGATTGTTTGAGATTTCTCCATAGTTATCTTACCCAAGTGAAAAAGTAATATAATCCAGCGCATGAAAGGTTAGGGAGATTTTTTTATAGTTATCTTACCGAATTGAATCAAAATTGTGGATTGTGGTTAGTAAAAACAATACATAATCATCCTACAATTTTTCTTTTTCTTTTTTGAAACAATCCTACAATTTTCTTATTCAACTTCAATATCAATAACATCTTTAATCCAAGTTAATTGAGGTCGGTAATAGATGAACCCAATAATAAATACGAGGAAGTTGAAAAAAAAAGGAAAAGGAGAGGAAGAAAAAGGAAAAATAAAACAAAAAAAAAAGATAAAGAAAAAGAATGGTGAAAAAATGAGGGAGAAATAAAAAGAAAAAAGAACTGAAAAAAGATTATATAAAACATAAAAATAATAACAGGTATAACTCTCCATCAAATTTATAATTTTTCTTCACTACATATTATCCATCAATCTATATTTTACTTCGTCACATTTTGTTTAATTATATTTTTCCATGTTAATCTTATTCTTATTATTTTATAAAAAATAAACAATTTAATATCTTGAAAATAATTGCTCTATAGTTATTATTATATTAAAAAAAATAAGAAGAAGAATAAAGTTGTAAGAAAATATAGAGTAATTCTAATTGGGAAAAAAAAAAAAACTGTACCAAAAAAAAATTTGTATTAATATACGCGGAGAAGTCTACAGAGAGAGCCTGTTTACCTGCAAAGGCTATCTAATAGTAATTACTAACTAGCGAAACAGGAACTGAGGGAAGACGATGTCGATGTCGATGTCGATGTCGATGTTGTATCTCTGTCTCTTCACACTCACACTCGTCGTCGGAATGTTATCTATGCAATCTGATGCCGTTGATGACAAATGTGCCGCCTGCAAAGCCGTCGCGGTATCTCTCTCTCTCTCTCTCTCTCTCTCTCTCTTTCTATATATATAGATATATAGATATATATGCTATTGCCGAATCAAACTCCTAAACTAATAGATCCATTTAATCTTATTGTTGATTTTATATATTGTGGTTGCAGGAGGAGCTAGAGATTGGGCTTTCCACTGTAACGTCTTTATTTATTTATTTCAATTCTTCGATCATGCTTCATTTACGATCCATTTTGAGACATTGCGTTTACGCAGGAGAGGCCACGAAATCACTTGGATATGCGCCATCGCTTAGACTCCAAGGGCCAGCGTGAAGGAAAGCTAATCGATTACAGGTATCTTCTTCAACTTCAACACCTCTCTTAATTACGACGATAGATGCAAAATGATGAAATCGAATGGGAAGACACTATGTTCCCTTCAATTGGATGGACGGTCTTAGATGAAGCTACTTTTTGGTTTTGGCTCCTGAAGTGGATTAGAAAATTAACATTGAAAATTGTTGAAAAATGAATAGTATGGTAGGCAACTGAATCCTCTACTTTTTCATTTTCAGAATTCAACATTGAAACATTTGATCATCTGATTTCTTCAAACAGTTATATTACATCTCCGTATGTTGTTGATCTCTCGAAGATAAATGCATTTGTTCTACTTAGTCACTAACATCTAATGACTGCATAACTCTGAAACTGTTGTTTTTGTACAATATACAGAGTTAGCGAACTAAGAGTCGTTGAACTTCTTGATGGCCTTTGCGAAAAGATGCAAGATTATACTCTCAAGGTGCTTATTTATATACTTTACATTTCTTCTTCTTCTTCACTGTTCCTGTTTCTAAACTTGTAGCTATTTGTTGTGTTACAGTTTACATTTCTGTAATTTAGTTATATATGCATCATACTTCTTTATCTACTACCACTTCTTTGCCCCTTTGCTTCTGCTGCTTATTTAGATATTCCAGAGTGGGTGTCATTGGCATTCTATTTTCATCTACTTTTGCAGATAGATACAAATACGTATGAATGGTTCAAAGTGGATAGCTGGGATAACCTCACAACAAGTACGCACTCTATTTCATCCAGTATAGATTTAGCACACTTGACTCCATGCAATTTCTCCTTATGTTTGCTGACCTGTCCGTATATTTCTAGATGGGTTTTTCAACTATACAGGATAAGAGTGGAAGAAAGAATAAGAGTGTTAAATTGTAACTAATACAAAAATTTACACATAGAGGATAAGAATATATATTTTATTTAGCATTTTATATGCTTGTATTGAATAACTGGAAAGATAACTGCAATTTAATTGGATTAATAAAGCATTTTAGAGTCACGTTTTCTGAGATTTTTGCATGTGAAATTTATAAATTTGTCACCTAGGATACACATGTCTTGTTTTGAAGTCCTTATTTCATGATACGGCATGTATTCTTTGATGACTATTGCTGACATCTTAATATGTCAAACTAACCCGTGAAATATTTCTGTTTGTTGCATTGTGATGGTTATTCTCGTGTTTAGCATTTTACTTATCTGATTTTCTTTTTTTTAATGTGTAGCAAATAAAAATTTAGAGTTTTTTTTTTAATTCTCATCCTTGTTTTCTTAACAAATACTCTATTCTAAATTCTTCTCTTGACAGATAAGCAGGAAGCTCGGGCATATTCGAAAGATATATCTTCTTATTGTGGAAGGTAAGAGGCCACTAGTTTTATGCCTGTCCTCTAATTATATTTTATAACAGGGATATTATTCCATCAAAGCTTTGCCTTTATCTTTTGCAACAAATGATTATTAAAATTTGAGTACTGCATTTGTGCACTAACCATCTATGCACTATGACCAGGTTACTTGAAGAAACAGAGGATGAGGTGATTTTTATATTCTGATTTTTCAGCATTTAATGTATATATGTTCATCTGCATTATATGGCAATGATTTTATTTTTTATTTTTTTCAAATGATTCAAATCTTGCAGTTTGCTGAATTGATCAAAAAAGGATCTGTTCAAGTGGGAGGTGTGAGCAAAGTTCTTTGTCAAGATTTGAGCAAGCATTGCAGTCAAATGAGGTAACTTCAAAAATAATTGTAGGAATTTAATCTTAACTTACTGATTTGCTTGATAAGCCAAGACATATTTGTTGAATTCATGTTCTAAAATCATTATTTGGGTGTCCAATCAGGTTGTATGTTCTAAAGATAATATCATTGTTTATTGATTGTGAACATTCTAACATGCTTTTAGCATTTACTGAACTGACCTTCCTTCTGGCCTATCCTCCTAGTATATAGGAATGAGTTTGAGTGTATCATAGAAGACCTTCAACCCATGTAGGACAGTTTTGCACTTGCTTTACAAAGCTGTTGCTACTATCCCGAGAATTTCCCTACGTCCATTTGGCAAGCTACATTGTTATAGTCCGTAAAGTTACACTACAACCACCTGCCATTGGACATTAAAATCAATTTTCAAAGAGTAAAATACACTTTCATCCTCTAAGAAATGCTTAAATCATAGCTTTCAACAGCGTGCTATAGCAGGATATAACGGAGCGGAGCGGCCCTGACCACGATTGGATTCAAATAGCAAAGTGGTTTTCAATAGGGGCCATTCTGGCCAAAATAGCAGCTTTTCACCGACTATAGTGGCACAACTTTTATATAGGCTTAAAAATCCATTTTCACCCCTGGAACATCATTGTTTGGGTTTTTCTTGGGTAAAATATTTAACAAAAAATTATCTGTTTTGACCTCTACTCCTTCACACATCGTTGGACTATTTTTTATCCTATGTTCCATTCTTCCTTTAGACTTCCCACCTCGTTCACATTATGCTATGCTAATTTTTTATCCAATTTGTTATGTTCTTTTTTTTGTTAATTTCACCATTATCTGACTTCATTATAATGTTCTTATTGCTCCTAGATTGGTGATTGTGTGTATAAACTGACTTATTATTTATCACGAATTTCTTTAATTTTGGGTTTTTTGTTTTGTTTCATTTAGTATAAATTATTTAGTTTCTATTATAAATTTATAATGTTTAAAATAGCGGTCATCCCGCTATAGCATTTTCAGAGTTAGCTATTACACGCTGCTATGTGATTAATAACTATGGCTTAAAATTGTAGTGTCCTATAGTTACACTCCCTTTGAGAGCTGAATATGTGCTACACTTTACTAATTAATGTAAATAAGGTTGTTAGTGATGGTGAACGCATTATTAATGATTTTCGGATTATAATAAAAGAAATGATGTTTTATACTCTCATTATTAGCTTTAAATCTTATAATTTTATTTAATCTTCCGAAGTCTCAAAATTCATTTACATTAAATTCATAGTATTTGGAGATGACTAGAAATGGCTATATTCATGCAGTGTATCATATGCCGCAGAGGTTGATGATGATGGACATGATGGAGAGCTCTAAAACCTTGGATGTTAGGGTGGCTGAAAATGTCGGCTTTTTGGGCAATTAATTATTGACTGAATGGATCCCAAAATTGAGAGTAATTATTAAGGGTTGTGCCCAGCGCTTAAAAATCTTGTTTTGTTTTGTATTTTATAAATACTTAGTTGTTCCTAGGAATTCAGAGAGATATTACGCGTCTGCTATTAAATAATAGATACATAGACAAGATACCTCACCAATGGAAAATTCATCTAAGGGTTCTTTAACTTATTTTTAGTGGACCTTACGCTATATAGAACATAATGGTAGAACCTTCCAATTTTTAAATAACTCCTGCAATGAACTCCACATCTTACATTTTTTTTTTTTGCTGGTTCTGTAATGCAAGATAATTTTTTAATGTTATAGACTCAGTTATATAAGAAATGATTTTACACTTGACAGTCACATTAGCAAGTTTCAATGATTAAAATTCATAATAAGTTCTCATTTTTAACCACAGTTGGAGATGGCCTTATACAACATTATAGAAATGCCTTTGTCTGATGTTGAATATTACCAATATAGCCTGCTATAAATATTGATCTTGACTATAAATTGGATATTGCTTGGCATACTGCGATTTGCGAAAATGTTTCACCAATATCCGAGATCAACACATTTATATTAAACTTCAAATTTCCGGATTATTGTCTGAGATTCGAAAGTTATTCTGCGATCTTACAACCAACCACCTTTATTCCTTATGTGAAGAGAATAAAAGTGGAAAACATTATGTCCACCTATCGCGTATTTCTCACTTGAATTATACCGTTCTTGAGAGGAAAGGAACGCACTATCGGATAATATTATTCATGAAGCGAAGAGACTAATGATCTGCTATGTACAACAAAACAGTTCCAAGTTATGTTAGGAAGGTCAAAGGTGAACAAGTAAAATAAAGTTGAAATGTATGGGACAGCAGTGGAGGGCGAAGATCCTCCAGCAACCTCGACATCAATAATCGATAATAATTTTATACACAACAATATCCATCCTTTCTAAACCTCAAAACAACCATCACGAGCTAACACTAACAGTCCAATACATCCTTAAGTAAATTGAGGCCTTCTGCTGATATACTCCTCCTGACTCGAGAAGGAGGTGTCTCTATCCTAGGAGGAGGATCTGGGGAGAAACATATCACGATAACTGTCAAATTATCGCACGAGTTACGCTTAAGAGCCTCTCTGACCAGCTCTCTTGAACACCTTTGAGGATCATTATGTATCATCAATTCTTTCCTTGCCATGGTTACAGCACATTGGTTACTCATTACATCCCATAGGCCGTCGCAGCCCATAATCAAGAACTCATCATCCTCAGTCAGGTTGATTTCCTGCAGCTCTGGCTCAGCACTCAAGGGGCAAGCAGAACCCTTGGGACCCTTCATGTGCCAGTCTCCTAAGGCACGGGAAACAGATAACTGGCCATTCAAGTATCCATCGTATACCACTCCGCCAAGTTTCTCAATCCTTAGCCTCTCCGAAATGCAATCTGGCTTCTGGTCTTTTGACATCTCAATTGCTCTACCTCGCCTACCCAGTACAGCTCGACAATCCCCAGCATTGGCAACTATCATGGTCCTGTCAACGATGAAATTTCATAAATTGAGAAAGATAGCCAATAAGAAATCATGTAATTAGGTGCATTTGCAGTCTCCACATGGGATAATAAAATGCATGTTGATAACTCATTAATTTCTTCCCCTAACTTTTTGCCTTTCATCTCCAAAGAGGAAAAAAAATCACTTCCATTGTTTCTTAAAATTTTGGATTTGGTTTCTTTATAATAAGGATAAAGTAAGTAATCTCGGTCATTGATGAAAAAAATCAAAGTTTGATATCTAAGTTCTAAAATATTTATGATTTATTATGTCTATGTACGCAATACATAGATATAATAAATCATAAATGTTTTAGAATTTAGATAAGCTAGTAGTTCTAGAAATTCGGTTCAACAAAATACTTAATATGATGAAAAGGGTTCAAAATTCAAAGATAAGATGGTGGAAGCTAAAAGAGGAAAAACAAATACAGTTCAAGGAAAACATGTTGTGTAAAAGACCGTGGAAGTCTGCTGGAGAAACAAATGAAATATGGTATGAAAGATGGATGAACTACTTTAACAAACTTTTTAATGAGGATGACAATAAAAGTGAGATGAACTTAAAGGACACTTATGATGATTAAAATAGAAAATTTGTACGCAAAATTAATTCACATGAAGCTAAGGAGGTTTTAAGATGCTGAAAAATAATAAAACTTTGGGACCCGATGACATCCCTATTGAAGTGTAAAGAGGCCTAGGGGATATGATAATAAAATGGTTGACCAATCTTTTCAATAGATTCTTCAAACAAATAAGATGTCTGATACTTAGAGGAAAAATATGCTTGTGTCTATTTACAAAAACAATAGAGATGTCCAAAATTGTTCTAACTATAGAGACATTAAGCTTATGAGTCATACTATGAAGTTGTGGGAGAGAGTTATTGAACATCGCTTGAGGAGAGAGACCAAAGTTTCTATAAATCAATTTGGATTTATGCCACAAAGATGTACCATGAAAGTCATTTTCTTGATGCGACAATTAACGGAAAGGTATCGAGAAAAGAAGAAAGACTTACATATGGTGTGTATAGATCTTGAGAAAGCATACAATAGGGTCCCAAGAAAAGTTTTATGGTGGGCTCTTGAGAAGAAAAAAGTATCATTAATGTATGTAAATACAATCAAGGATATGTATGATGAGACTACCACATGTGTGAAAGTTTGTAATGGAACATCAAGTTATTTTTTTTATCATAGTAGGTATATACCAAGGTTCGACTCTTAGTCCTTATCTCTTTGTCTTAATGATGGATAAACTAATAAAAGTATTCAAAAGAAACTGTCGTGGTATATGCTTTTTACATATGATATTGTGCTTACTAATGAGACCGAAGACGATGTTAATAGGAAACTTGAATTTTGGATAAGTACTTTGGAATCTAAAGGATTCATGTTAAGCCAGAGCAAGACTGAGTATATAAAATGAGTTTTCGCTGGTAAGAAATAGTTATCAAGATTCCGTGCATCTACTTAGTCAAGAGGTACCCGAAAAATATGTTTTTAGATACTTGGGATCAATTTTAAAAAAAGGTGGAGAGATTGATAAGGATATAAATCATAGAATCAAAACAAGATGGATGAAATAACAGAGTGCATCTGGGTTTTTGTGTGACTACAAAACTCTACTTAAGCTAAAAGAAAAATTCTATAAAACTGTAAAACCTGCAATGTTATATAGAACTGAATGTTGGCCAGCACATAGGCAACATAAGCATAAAATAAGAATAGCAGAAATGAGGATGTTAAGATGAATATGTGGTTATACGAAGATGGATAAGATAAGAAATGAAGATATTCGACGAAAAGATGAGAGAACATAGATTAAGGTGATTTGGACACGTAATGAGACAACTCCTGAATGCTCCCATAATAATAAAAGTTTGTCACCAAAAGCTTTACACAAAGAGAGATAGAGGTAGACCTAAACTTACCTAGAAAAAAGTAGTTTAAAAAGACTTAATGAAGTGAGATATAGATTGACGGACATTATGTCTTAGGACGGAATAAAGAAAAGTTATAAACTTGGTAGAGGGTTAGAATCATTATTATCTTTATTTTTCAGATAATCCCTTTTTAGTCATTTTCCTCTTCATCTCCCCCCTCCTTCTTTCCCCCTTCTTTACTTTTATCTTATTTTCTTTTCATTTATCTTATTTTTCCCTTTCACTTTTTTTTCAACCTCCTTATATCAATTATTGGATTCATCTATCATAATCCCAATTAACTTGGACTAAAGATATGGTTGATGTTAACATCTATGTAGGAAATAATGATGATGGAGATTACTTACTTTATCCTTTAAAAGTGAATTACTCAATTTAAAAAAGTCAGATCCTGGAAATTTTTTTCCCATATAAATTATTATGATTATACAAGTAAAAGCCAATACAATACAATGTTATTGGATGCTGCTAAGGTGGCTGTATGTACAAATGTACCAACTTCCATTTATAAATTTTAGGATCTAAAAACCAAATATGCTAGGAAGGCAACTGATACTTGCCATAATTAGTGTAGTTGATACTGAATCATGGAAACTAATATAATCATAGTGGAAGTTGATTACCTTCCAAATACAAGAGCAGTTAAAGCAGTGGTGCCAGAGGAGATATCAAGCGAACTAGAATCTGCGAATTCGTAATCGGCTTTTACAAACGCACTTGTAATTGCCTCCCCCACACAAGTTGGAAAATGGGAGTCCTCAAATATGAATCTGAGGATGTTATTTCGTATGAACAAAGCGGCATCTGTACCCCCGTGACCATCAAACACCTGAACAATGAGTAGAAGTTAATCAATTGTTGAACTTAACATGCAAACAAAAAATATTCTGAAACACCCTAGATCCTAGACGAGCAACAAAATAAACGGAATATAACAGTATCTCCCAGACAAAAAAAAATATCTACACTCTAATCTATATAACCCCTTTGAACTAATTTTCAGCTGTGTCAAATTTTAATGGATATCAAACATCAGCCATAATATTATAGGAGCCAAGAAAGGTTGGATTCATAAGTGGTTATAGAAAACAAACTTTCTGGTCAGCATATGATCCTAATTCCTGAGGAGGGGAAGAACAAATGTTTCCAAGTAACTTGTAAGCGATGTGTATTAATGGAAAAATCAAACTATATCGTCATAGGAAATGTATGTAAAACTATAAAAAGTCAGGTAAAACAAAAAATATATACGAACCCCATAAAAAGCTCCAGGTAAAGGAATAGTTGAAGCAGGACCTATATGTTGAATAAGATTATCTATACATATGTGTTCGTCTTCCATATATTGTTTAGGTCCTCTTTCGGCGCAGCTTCCTGACCGAAATATTGGTAGAAACTCCGTCTTTTCTTCAGAAGATGACTTGCTCCCAGTAACCCCCACATCCAAACTCTTAAAGAAGGGAGAGAAACAGACAAAATTAGATAATCAACGCTTTCCAAGTTACTATGACAAAGGGACAAGAAGAATTATACACGTATTAAAATTGAAGTGAAGTTCCAGAAGCAGTTGGAAAGAATATCAAATCTTCACATCATGTAAGTTCATATTAGTTCTGCAAGATGAATCATAAATATCGACTAAAGCATTACAAGAAAACTACATAATTATAAGGGCAACAAAGAAAGGAGATAAAAGACCAACAGAAAATAGTAGCTAGCAACAAAGGACAGTGATATCAAGAAATTGTCGAAACAAAAAGATTAACAAAAACATCCAAGTCTACAAACACATAGCTGATGAACATGAAAAACTTACCAAATCTGCCACAGCCAGCAATCTGGTGGTGCTAACGCTGTGCCTCAAACTCGAAGCATGGCGTGGAGGCTTACCCTTTGTCATTGGTTTTATATCCCCTGATTTCTCATCATCCACCACAAATGCACTGTCTTTGTCCTCTAACATAGTAAACGGAGGAGGAAAATCCATTCCCACAGGCATAGTCGCTCCCAAATCATACATATACAAACCACTAACTACTAAAAAGAGAAACTTTTTCCACAATTATGTGTAATAGTGTAGATCATGAAGTGAACAGTTATTAGGGTCCCAGTAAAGGTACGACGGGACTCAAGAAATCCACAGTGAAATGTTTGGATCCTTTAGGTATGTGAATTCTAACTGAATTGGGTATTGAAATAGAAAGTACCAAGGAATGATTGGATCCAATTAACTCAATATTCTAATAATGATGTAAAAGACGACAAAGTCTTAGATTAGAACACAGTATTGAGTTGTAATAATTGGGATCAGGTAAAGGAAGGAGGTCATGGAAAACATTAAATTAAATTGATGCTAATTTTTCACATTAGAAATGGAAATAGGGACCGAAAATTGCGGTAGAAGGAAGCGTCCAAGTCCACAAGCGAGGAAAGGAGTGAGCCACCTAACGTAACCTCAAAAATAACAAATCTCGTGGGAAAAAAGGAACAGTGCTTGTTCTTTGTTGTTGTCTTGGAGATGGAGATGGTGACTATGAAGGAAGGAAGGAAGGAAAGAAGGGAAACCTAAAACGATTGCTCCAACAAACCAAACCCAGGCTAGAAGGAAACGGTTTCGCTTTGCCACCGGTTATTCCTGCTAAAATATTAGTATAGCGCCACGTGGAGAGTTCGTATTGGGTGTTATGGATGGGACTAGAACGGATTGCGTTCTAACCGTTGGATCTGTGCTGAGGGAAATGGACGGCTGAGCCCGAGTTTGTCCTTTTAAACGTGCTAAAGGCTAGGGAAAGGCCTTGGATTCTCAAAGTACACGCGTTTAGACATGATTGGGTGGCAGCGAGAGTAAGCTAAGCTAAGAAAAAACATAAATGATTTTTTTTGCTTTTTCGTTTAATATCCTTACTGCTTACGTCCACGTGTCCAAGACAAGGATTTCAATATATATATATATATATATATGAATATATACATCTGGATCTGAAATCAGATACTTTCTACCATGTAAACTCAAATAAAAAAAATTAATAAAAAATATAAAAGTAAAGCGAATACTTTTTTAATAATAATACAAATCTATTTTTAGTTGTTTAAATTAAAGTTGATGTCAAATGGATCATCATAATTTCGGTTGTTTTCTTTCTAATTTAGCATTATATAGAAAGCAAAATATACAAACATTCCCTCAAGTTTAAACATATTACACAAATTTCTTCGTATTTGACCCCACAAAAACATCCATTATTTTGAAATTCGAGTTACACTAGTATCACTTCTCTAGTAATGATGTTAATCCCGTTTACTTAGAATAGTCACATGGTTCTTTGAGATAATTTTTATGACAAAAATATTCACGTATTCTTCCCACCAACAATTTAAATCATACATTTTAGAGGTTCTTTATGTCTTTATTGATTTGTTTGATTTCTATTAGCCAAATCGATTTTTTCTTATCCTTGTTTGATTTACTCATGCGTTCTTGAGTTATTGATCATGGGTTGTGATTTCATTTGCTTTTCTACTGAAAGTTCCATAGTTTGACGCAAATCACAATTTGTCTCACAGATAGCAGAAGTCGAACACTACCGTGAAGAAATCAATGGAGAAATCTACTTTTAACCCAAGCAAACACATAACGACCGTCGAAATTATAGTAGACAAAGATGGTGGCCATCAAACACAAGAGAGAGCTCAAACCCTAGTATACACATTTTGGGGGTTTCTAATTTGGGGTTTCAGAACATGTGAGGGAGCAACGAAATGAGGAATTTCAGAACTATGAAAAATGATTTTGAACTTTCACAAGCACAATAAAAGTGTTAATTAACAAATTCACTCAAAGGGTGCAAAAAAAATGTATTTTAAGAGAAAGGATGTGCATGTAATATATTCAAACTTAAGAGGATGTTTGTGTAATTTGTCCATATATATATATATATATATATATATCGTGATCAACAATTCGTTGATTTGAATAATAATGATTTTGATTTTCTTAAATAATATCTTAAATTTGAATTTTATAGTTAAAAAATGTGAATGATATATGATTTTGTGTGTTTAACCTTTTGACAAATTAAAGGATACATCATAGACTCATACTATATAATTATTTTATTTATCTGGTAGTACTTTTCTATTGCTAGAAAAGGGATGAACATTTATTTTCTGTCTATTGGGATTGGGTAGTTTTCTATTCCTTTTGAGATATGATGTTTTGTTCCAAAGGTGAGGATTGGGTAGAATTTAAGGTGATTGTAGGAATTTAATGTCGTTTGTTTCAACACATGATTGGATTGAGTCCTATTTATTGTGTTATCCAACTGTAAGAAATCATTTGTTATTTAATTAATGCTACCGTTACTTATAGAAAAGGGGGCCACAACTTGTAAGATGTAAGACAAGATAGCAAAGCAATCAAAGAAAATGGTGGGCGTCGAACAAGTGATCACATGTGAATGGTGATGGTGATCGCCGACACAAAACCTTATTAAAAGTCATGATAATCCTTCAAGTGGAAAACGAATTGCCTCTGGCTTGGTGTGGTTGTAGTGCCCAGCAAGTGGGCGTACTTTATGTTGTGTTATGTTGGTCTTAGAATTAGTATGGTACTTGGTGGGTTGGGTGTTTGAAAACAATTTTAGTTTTTTTTTCAATGGTTAGTTTTTTTTTTTTTTTGTTAATAAGAGAAATTTAAATTTATGATATATTACTATTATTTCTTTTAACCATCAAATCAATCTTATTAATAGTTAAGTTTTTGGTAGTTTACAAAAGATGAAACATGATAAGTTATGAATTATGATGAAGGTGATAAAGATATAGCTAATTAAGATAAGTTTCGAGTCTTAAAAATTATAAAAATAAATAAATAAATTTGTGTCTCAAAATTGAAAATAATTCTTGTTTCTTAAAAATTATTTTAACTTACTAAAAACATTAAATTATTTTTTTAAAAGATAAAGAATTAAATTAAATTATATAATAAATATAAAAGACAAAGCTTATTTTAATCTTCTCTTTTTTTAGTTGTTGTGTAATGATGAATTAGAGACTGAAATATTGCCTAAAGGTCGAGCATTCATTGATACTCATTCACACATGAACTTGAGAAAGGATTCAATTCATTATCTAAATGATATGCTACCCTTCAGCTTAATGTAGGCAACATCAATTCCCAAGCATCATTATTCTTATGTTACTTTTGGTGATTTAATAATTAATACTACCCGGCCACCTTTGGTGGTTTAAAGACTAGCAGCTAGTTACATAGGTGTTTATGAAATATTAGTCTCTGTATTTTAAACAAGACAAATATTCACTCGTGTCTTTAGAATAGAGATTAAAAATTGAAAGGTATTTTTTATTATTAAAACATGTAAAATTATATTTTTATATGATTTTTATAATATTTCTTTCATTCTTTAACCATTATCTAGATACTCGTTAGGAAGATCTTAAAATAATTGATAAATTAGCATAAAAAATACAGTGTTTGTTAAGCCAAATAGATAATTGAAGTAAAAAGCCAATTCAAAAGCATAAGTCAGTCGTGCCCAAACTTGATCAACCACGAGGGTACAAGATTGTTGTTCCTCAAAGTAAATAATGCAGCTACTAAAGAGAATTGACAACAGAATACGAAGTTGCTGCAAAGTTTTGACTTCAAACTTGTTTCTCTCACAACAGAAATTCAACACTGCTGCTCTATTCAAATTGACGGAACTACATCTACATTGGTTGAAACAGGGGCAGTCACCCTCTTAACCACAAAATGTTGTAAACATATGCAATAATATACTGATTATTAATTTCTCCCCTTTGAAATTGTCACTAGTATCAGTACACTAATTTATTTCCATCTCCCAAAATTATTTTCAATACAAAACAAGCCACAAGTGTAAATTTGCAAATCCATTTGATTTGAGTGTCAATTACATAGTACGATTACGAAGGATTAGTTTTTGCAATTTTACGACTAGTTGAAAAATTTAAAAGAAAAACGAACGCGCAAGCTAGTGGGTCGGATTAATCGAAGAACTATGTGCAAATGCAAATCAAAGCTGGCTATGGCGATGAAGATTAAAAGAAAAAGGAAAATTTTGTGGCAACACTGTATATGAACGTGAGGGCAGGGGACAAAACAAGATCGGTTGAAAAGGCTGGAGCCTGGAGTTTTATTATTTGGACGGCGTCAAAACAGACACTTTTATTTCATGCTATGTTATTTATACCGATTCTCGCGGACAAACATTGGAGCAGACCGTAAAGATCACTGTTGGGTTAAGAAGCCGATTGAGGATGCAAATAAAACCTACTTAATATTATACATTGTGATATAATTCTATTATTTATGAATAAGAAATAGAAATAATCATTCTGCTTCCAAAGAATATAGACACATTTGTCTGATTTCTTTAAATCTTTTATGTTTGCATTGTGTGTAATTTCTCTTATTCCTTTTAGAATTCCTATACAAAAGTGTTGTATTATTTATATAATAGTTTTATAACATTTTTTTCTATTTTTTGTTACATTAACTATTTTGTCTCTATTTTTATTTTCCTATCTCTAACTGTATATATTCATCACATTTAGTTTATTACAACATTTTATTCATTAACATAAAATAATGATAAGATAATTTTCTATTAAATATTTATTAAAAATATTTTATTATACTGTACATATAAATTAGTTTTT
>PYAF01006353.1:91780-102638 GCA_007407185.1 Glycine tomentella
TTTTGGTTCATCCGTTTTCTTATGTCTCATTTCTCTCTTTTATTTTCCTATCACTTGCTATAGTAAAATAAACAAATAAATTTATTAACAATGATACGTTAACACCATAAGAATATCAGTGCCCATTTCTTTTTTATCATATCATTTATTCTATCTATTTTTTTATATAAATTTCTTCCTCTCTCTTTATATTTATTAATAATATAGAAGTTTCAAGAAAAACATTAGCCTAAATGTAACATTTTTAGAATGCAAAATGCTAATAAATAGAATATCAGAGAGTTGATGGAGTGAAAGAAGATATTAAGATGAAATCTCACATTTAATATATTACACACTTAAACTCCGTTCATTGAGATAAATATAACTATCTTTTTTTATTTAATTTATAGACTAAAAGTCTAAAACATCATTCACTCCTCCTAAATTTTTATATATAAAAGAAGAAGAAAAGTGCTAAAGCTAAAGCTACAAAAGTGTCTCCCCCACAAATCTTCATCTTAATTCTAATACATATATTTTATTATTTCCCCCGACATGATGCTAAAGCTACAAAAGTTTCAAGTCTCCGCAAAGGACAAACTTTTAGATTTAGACGTAAATTAACAAATTATGCATTGTAATGACTACCGACTAATTGTTAATCAAAACCAAAATAAAATTATAGATATGACAACTATTCTAGAAAATATTAGTTTTTTTAATAAAATAAAATATTAAGGGAAAGGAATAGGCATGAAAATGTGACCCTAACTCATAGGTAATCGTCCGAATCCATCCTGATTTTAATGGAGAAAAACCGTTTTTATCGAGTTTGGATTTTCCCGCAACGTAAATTCAAGGACAGGGACTAGTTAGGTATTGATGTTACCCGCTTCGTCCCCGCTCTCGTTCCCGCCCCTGCCCGCGCCCCGACATTATAAATTACAAAACTATCCTTATATATATATATATATATATATATATATATATAATAAAAAACTTCAGAAATCAAAATTTAGAAAAGTTCACACGGCCTCACTTCTCACCCTCAGTCCCTCACGGTCTCACCCTCACGGCCTCACTTCTCCCTCTCCATCACAGCTCACCGTCGCCAACCCCATGCTATTGCTTTGCTGTGACCCTATGCAGCTCTTTTTTGGACCTTTTGGTGTTGTCATTGAAAGAATTGGTAGCTGAGAAGTAAGCATTTAAAAGGTAACTTCTTCATCACATTGTTTTTGGACCTTGGTTGTGGTTTCGTTGAGTTTTGTTTTCCAGTAGTTTCTGAATTTTGGAATTTTATTTTAGTATAATACTTTTTTTTTGAAATCTGTATTTTGGTCGCATATTTATTATTATGACTGCCTAAATGATCTGCCTTTTCATATTATTATGTTTTCTGCCTAAATCTTGATGCATTATCTTTTAAATTTGATTTTAATATTGAAGTGAAGTGAGTGACATATATTTGGTTGAATTTACAAAGTTTGATGGAAATTTGTAGGTAAAGTCAGTTTTAGTTTATGAATAACTTATTGTCAGTATATATATATATATATATATATATATATATATATATGATCGAGTGCATATTATGGATTCTTTCTTGTGTTCGATTATGGAGTATAACAACGTTCTAGGGTACAACAGGAGTGTGAATTATGAAATGGATATGTTGATAGAGAGGCTGACTTCTGTATAGTTTATTTGGTTTTATATTCAGAATTTGTAAGTTCAAACATCTTTTGACACATTTATAACAAGAAAAAGAAAGAAAACCTTTTGTTTCAAAATAAAACTGTAGTTTTTAGGAGTGCTTCATGGTTCTCATATGTAATTTGTACACTGGTGCTTCTAGAATTATGTTAAAATTTACCTTTAAATTGAATTTAGGACTGTTATGATGCTCTAAAAGAATATCGATATAGAATTATGTTAGAATTATTTTCTTAGCAAGTTAGTTGCCTTGTGTGTAATTCCTAATTGGATTATGAACCCATTGATAGCATGACAAGTTGTGGTTGGTCACTCTCAAGTTAGTTGCCTTGTGTGTAATTCAATGCATTCTCATGTAACTATTCGGGGTCAGTTGTGCTTTAGTTGGGTATGTATTCAGGTGGCAAGGGTTTAGTGCTCCAACAGACTGAAATTGGTGTGAGTGTTTTCTACCATACAATGTTCAACAACACTTCTTTGACCTCAGCCATCACTGTATTTGAGTTCTCCATCCTTGTTCAGGTTCTCATGCTCCTTAACCTCAAACTCCACCCCTCTAAGGATCTATGATCTGTCTCAGGTGCTCTGTACTTTCAACACCATCATTGTTAGGCCAAATTGCAGAGCATTCTAATGCCTTATTGTTCATACTTAATTCACTAATAAGTTTCAATGGTTCAAGTGGGACATCAAATTTGTTTCATAGAGTTTTCAACATGCTAAGAAAAGACATTTTTTCATAGAATGCTATGATCAATGACTTTGTCATAAGGGGGATTTCCAGAGAAGGCATTACTTTTGTCTCTCTGATGCAATGCCTCGTGAATGGACTGTTCACTGTTGCATGGAATTCCTTTGCTAAATTAGGGACGCTTTGTTTCTGCCATAAAATGTTGCTTGGTAATCCAACAAAACCCACTCGCTTTGTTTCTTCCATAAAATGTAGCTTGATAAAATGTAGTTGGGTATCTTAAGTCCTTGTGATTAATTGACATAAATGAAGCAATCAAAATTTGTTGAGTATAGTCCAATTTTTTTGTAACCAGTTAGACTCCAGCTAGTGTTTTATCAAGAGGGGAATAGTTTATTGTTGCCATCAAAAGGTGATTTGGATCTTTATGGACACATAATTATTGTTTCAATTGCGAACACATCAAGAAGTGAATGTGTATTCTCTCAGCAAATGTATTTGGCCTTGTTTATCTATCAGACCAGCATACTATTGTTCATTCAATTATTATCTTGTTGAAGTGAAATTGCAAAACCAATCTAATTAATTGAAAATTCTGCACACCGTGTCCTGTATTTGGAGCTGACTCCTTAAAACGATTCAGTGGGTAAATAATGTTATCCCGTTGCTGTTTGTACTATTCTAATGAATGAAATAGTTTCAGATAATGAAGGTAAATAATATTTTGAATTTCCGTTTTCGATATTATATAATATAATCTTTTGTTCTAATTGTTATTCTTCTTTTATGAAGGTGAAATGGTGGGTGATGGTGGTACTACTTTGGAGGAATGATCAATATTTATTTGTTGAACAATTTTAAGTTGTTTCTTTTTTTATTATTTAATTTGAAGAATGTGTTACTTAATCATATGATGTGCTACTTAATTTTGGGAAAATATACATTTAAATGATATTGTATTTTCACTATTTTGGGAGAAATTAAATATGTAGGTCCATAATGATTTTAATTGAATTGATTTTTTTTGTAATTTTTAAATTATAAGCTCATATTTTGAATGCGGGTTTGTTATTATTATTTTTGTTATCTAATTAACATTTTTGTCCAATTTTTTCAATAAAAAAAAGTCACATTATTTTTTATTTTTTTATCAATTAGCGGGGGCGGAGTGGGACGAGGTAAACCCGACCCCCAACGGGAACGGGAATGAATCTGGGTTTTAAAACCCAACGGAAAATGGGAGCGGGAGCGGGGAGCGGGGGCGGAGATAGGAAACGCAATATCCACCCCTGCCCCGTCTCGTTGCCATACCTAGAAAGGAATCATGTTTTACTTTAAAATAGAAAAAGTTCTAGATTCAAAAAATATTATAAATGATTCATATTTATTACACATGAAGGAGGTAAATAAGGTTTTTTTTAATAGATAAATAAAGATTTAAATCTATGATTTGTCATAAGTAAAACTTTATCTTCTTATGACTGTTTTTTAATAATAAAAGTATAAAATTAAAATATTATAAATGCAAACATTTTAAGATTTTATTCTTAAGTAATTTGAAAAGTGTTTTAATTAATAAAATATTATTATATGAAAATTTGAATCATATTATGTTTAATATCAATTGAATAGATTTAGTATCATTTAGAAATTAAGAAAAGTAAAATGTTCTTTATCTGAATAATTAATTAAAAAGAAACAAAAAACACTAACTTAATTTGATTAAAAAAAATCATCAAACATAACTAACAAAATGAAAGAAGAAAAAAATGTAACTTTATTTTTAAAATAATGAAAATTCAAGTTTAAATCTACTTTTTTTATCTTTGCTTTACATGGAATTATGAGATGCCCCACGTCTTGAACCCGGAACAAACAGTCTACGCTTTATCAAACAAATCTTACACAAAATTTATTTAAAATAAAAAAAGTGTCAAAAGTCTACGATTCACGCTTTATTCTATAAACTTTATTATCTAAACATCAGATTCTAAAGTTCATATTTAATTATCTTAATCTGTAACTTAATTTTATCTTTTTCCTGTAAGCACGTCAACAAATATCGCTTCAAAATATCTGGAAAAAAAACGTTTGTGGCACTTAATATTTTTGTTGTGCTTCGCTTTCTAATACCACTACTTTAGTTTCGTTCTTCTGCTTGCTTAATGAGTAATGACCACCTTACATCTTCCCTGTTTCAGTTTTCCATAATCCTTTCGACATGGGTTTGCACTTTTGACTAAGAGAGAAACAAATTCTTTCCTTAGATTGGTTTGTACAAGGTTACCGTCGGAATCGGGTGCAATGAGTGAGTGAATGGTTAAAAATATTAAAGTCAAATTCTTTGTTGTTGGTTGAGATGAATTTGTTCTGGGTTGTTTGTTGTTTGGGAGTATCATCAGTAACTCCTTTTGTGGCGGCTGCAAATGTGTCATTCTCAAGACCCGCCGTTGTGCGCATTGGAGCAATCTTCAACATCGATTCTGTTCTTGGGAAAGTCGCTAAAATTACATTGGAGGAAGCCGTCAAAGATGTCAACGCTGACAAAACCATTCTACATGGAACTCAACTTGTTCTCACGATGCAAAATTCCAAGCACAGTGGTTTCATAGGCATGGTTCAAGGTATAATCTTTTCTATTCTTCAATTTTATGCAGATTATTCTAATTCTGATTTGAGAAAAGTACCAAAAGCACCTTTGTCTTTTGATTATATACTAATTGCTTTGTTTTTGTTTCTTAGATTCGGTGATAAATATAAATATGTTGTATTGATTGCAGCTTTGCGGTTCATGGAGACGGATGTGATTGCTATAATAGGGCCACAATCTTCTGTGACGGCCCACATAATATACCATGTTGCAAATGAACTCCGTGTTCCTTTAGTGTCATTTGCCGCTACAGACCCCACCCTCTCATCGCTGCAGTTCTCTTTCTTTGTGAGGACAACACAGAGTGATTTGTACCAAATGAAGGCAGTTGCTGAGATTATTGATCATTATGGTTGGAAGGAGGTGATTGCCATATATGTGGGTGATGATTACGGGCGAAATGGTGTGGCCGCATTGGATGATGAACTAGCTGCAAGGCGTTGTAGAATCTCCTTCAAAGAAGGAATTAAATCAGGAACTGAAGTTGACCCGGGTGAAATTACTAGTTTACTTGTGAAAGTGGCACTGATGCAATCTCGGGTCATTGTTCTCCATGCACAAACTGATTCTGGATTTATGGTTTTCAATTTGGCACGTTATCTTGGGATGACAGACAATGGCTATGTGTGGATAGTCACAGACTGGCTCTCTTCTTTTCTGGATTCCTCTTCTCTCCCTTTAGAGACCATGGATGTTCTCCAAGGAGTGCTTGTTTTGCGCCAGCATACACCTGATTCGGATAGAAAAAGGGCATTTCTCTCTAGGTGGAAGAAGTTAACTGGTGGCTCTTTGGGGTTACATTCTTATGGCCTCTATGCTTATGATTCTGTTTGGCTTGTTGCACGGGCTATTGATGCTTTTTTCAGTCAGGGTGGGATTGTTTCGTGAACCAATTACACAAGTTTAGGTGGTGATAAGGGAGGTGATCTTAACCTTGATGCAATGAGCATTTTTGACAATGGAATGCTTCTGTTGAAGAACATATTGCAGAGGGATTTTTTTGGACTATCAGGTTGAATGAAATTTGAACCAGATCGGTCTCTTGTTCATCCGGCCTATGAAGTCCTTAATTTGGTTGGAAATGGCCTTAGGAGGGTTGGTTACTGGTCCAACTATTCTGGTCTGTCAATTGTGACTCCTGAGATATTGTATGCAAAGCCACCTAATAGATCAAGTGCAAATCAGAAGCTATACAGTGTGATGTGGCCTGGAGAAACATTATCTAAACCTCGTGGGTGGGTCTTCCCAAACAATGGTAGACAATTGAGAATTGGTGTGCCTATCCGAGTCAGTTACCGTGAATTTGTGGCACCGGTGCAGGGAACAGAGATGTTTAAAGGTTTCTCTGTTGATGTATTCACAGAAGCTGTAAACTTGTTGCCTTATGCTGTTCCTTACCGTTTTGTCCCATTTGGAGATGGCCGCAAAAATCCAAGCTACACACAACTTGTCAACTTAATCACAACTAGTGTAAGTAATGCCTCATAAATCTGATCCTCAATGTACGGTAACATTTTGTGGCATTGTTATTTTATTCAATTGGTTAATTCATTCATTTCCTTGGTGCAGTACTTTGATGGTGCAATTGGTGACATTGTTATTGTCACAAATCGGACAAGGATTGTAGATTTTACACAGCCATATGCTGCATCTGGACTTGTTGTGGTGGCCCCTTTCAAGAAAATCAATTCTGGTGGTTGGTCTTTCTTGCAGCCATTTACTCCTCTTATGTGGATTGTGACTGCCTGTTTCTTCCTTTTCATTGGGATAGTTATATGGATTCGGGAACACAGGATAAATGATGAGTTCAGGGGTCCACCTAGGCAGCAAATTATAACCATGTTGTGGTCAGTTATTTACTTCATTATCTTACTGCTGTACCTGGCTTAATGGATGCATACCTTTTACATATTCATGCTATAAACGAAAACTATTACTAAAAGTAGCTTTGGCTGTGGTCCATGGAAATCAACATTGGCAGCACCTGTCTGTTTGTTAGCATCATGTATACTGGATTTTCATGCCATTATGTTTAGCAATAGGATGCAAAAAGCATTTTAGAATTAAAACTGTGGCATTTACTTTTGTGTGGAGCAGTTGCATGATATGATTCTCAATAATCAGTTGTGTCTGATCCATCTATTTTAACCATGCCTGCAGGTTTAGCCTATCAACTCTGTTTTTTTCCCACAGTAAGTGATCCTCAGTTACTTTTTGTTTGGTAGAAGGACAAGATAAGCTGGTCTATTGTTTTTTTTTTTTTTTCATTGCTTCTGCAGGAGAGAATACCATGAGTTCTCTTGGTCGGTGTGGTGATGCTCATATGGTTATTTGTGGTTTTGATCCTCACTTCCAACTACACTGCAAGTTTAACATCCATACTCACAGTGCAGCAGTTATATTCTCCTATCAGTGGAATAGAGAGCTTAAAAGCTAGTGATGAGCCTATAGGGTTCCAAGTGGGTTCATTTGCAGAACATTACATGACTCAAGATTTAGGAATAGCCAAATCCATTATTCCCCTTGGATCTCCAGAAGTATATGCTAATGCACTCCAGCTTGGTCCTAAAAGAGGAGGTGTTGCTGCTATTGTTGATGAACGACCCTATGTCGAAATCTTCTTATCAAGCCAGTGCACATTCAGGATTGTAGGTCAGGAGTTCACCAGAAGTGGCTGGGGTTTTGTGAGTATCTCTAGTTCTCTACCTTTTAGATTGACAATCAGTGGAATCAAATAGGGATATTTCAATGCATTGTAACAACTGTGGCTATTTTGTGTCTTTCAAAAGTTTTTATGCGAAGAGTGAATCAAAATTTGGTTGACCAAGATTGAACTTAAATCTTCATCAAATTATGTTAACATGGATATTAGGTGATTAAATTGTCTTTCAAATATCTTGAATCGAAAAACTGAATCAATCATATCAGCTGCATTTTCCCTCGATTTTCTTTTCTTCCTTATCCCTTCAAGTTGCTTAATGATATGGAGTTTTTTTAATTTAGATGCATCTGACTAACTCATCATAAGGTGTTTGTGCTATCAAAACTAATAATCCTTATTTTGTTTGCCATGCTAGGCATTCCCTAGGGACTCTCCTTTGGCTGTAGATATGTCCAACTGCCATTTTACAACTTTCTGAAACTGGTGATCTACAGCGGATTCATGATAAGTGGATGACACGAAGCTCTTGTAGTTTAGAGAATGCTGAAATTGATTCAGATCGTCTTCAGCTTAAAAGCTTCTGGGGTCTCTATCTCATTTGCGGGATAGCTTGCTTTATTGCTCTTGTTGTGCATTTTTTGCAGCTTATGTTCCAGTTGCGGCAATCTCCTCTTTCTGAACGTGCTTCTAGTGCTAGCTCAATTTATGGTCGTTTTCATAGATTTCTTACACTCATTGATGAGAAGGAAGATCCATCCAAGAGTAAAGGAAGAAAGAGGAATGGAGATGAAAGATAGCTTGAAGATCAATTGGGAAGGCAGCCAAAGAGGGTACAGATACAGACAGAAATAACAGCCAACTCAAACAATTAACACACTGATGTCATTGATTATTTATTGATCTTTAGCAACGCTATTACTGTAAAAAATTAAAAATTCAGAGCAGTGCTAATATTTGTAGTTATAAAGGTTTTCTTGTTATAGGGTAACATGTTTTGAAGTTTTCCGGGGAACATCACATGATTTACAAGACTGAAAACAACAGGGAGTCATTGAAGATATATCTTCATGATTGTGTAATTTCCTTCTTCTTTTAATTCTGAAGTGTATCACAAAGAACATGTTAACACTTCACTTTGTGTTATATATAGATAGATGGCATTAATGTCAAGGGAGAACCTCTTCCAATCACGTATTGCTTTTGTCTTCCTAGGCTTGGTCATTTACGGTCTGTTGAATCCTCTACCCCGTTTTCCTTTAATAAAAATCAAGTAGATTTATATTTGCAGTTTTGCACATTATCAAAATGAAATAAAATTGGACCAAATTGCATTATGATCCACAAATATTCTCCAGCGTCATTTTGGACAAAAGGCTTCGATTGAAAAGCTCCTAGTTTTTAACACCCAGGCCACCTTGAGACCTTGGGAGACATACCCAATTGAACTTATTGGGTTGGTAGGTTAGACTTAGACAAAGCATATTAAAATTATACTCGTAGATGTTAATAAAATCTGTAGAAAACTGCTTAATGAATACCTAAGCAAATACGAAGCAAATTATCATCCAATAAGATATATGTTCGAAGGTTACTACTTGTCTCGCTGTCATTCCTAGATACGCTAGCCAATGTGCACAACAATAAATGAGTTTTTTTTTTTTAAACTAAATTACTCTTATAAATTTAAATGTAATTGAAATGTGTAGTCGAATTAGTTTCAACGTTCATTTATAAACTCTGTAAAAGTTGATTGGTACGTGTTTATTTATTATCTGCATAATAAATATTTTTTTAAATTATTTAATTGTTAACAAGTTTAATTTTTTTAAAAAAATATATAATCAAAGTCTAAAATTGATAAAGGAGATTGCATATTGTTAAAAATGAAAAATGAAATATCTCAATTTAAAATAGGAAAACTAAAGTCATTGATTTTTTAAAAATGAAAATGAAATATCTCTATTAAATACTAAGCAGATTGAAATCATTAATTTGAATAAAAAATAGGGGGACGACATTTTCGTCTTATTTTTAAAGTATTATTCTTAATGAAGTACTACCTAGACTATATTTTTTTTCTTTCTGTATACATACAGTAGTTACTCAAGTAGTATACACTAACTCAAGTAGCATTAATATTCATAGCGATAATTATAGACATTGACTCTAGTAGTTACTCCTGGACTAGATGCCTTTTTTTTCTCAAAAAAAGGACTAGATGCTTTTTTTGTATATGCACATATACAAATGAGAGAGATGAGTTGGTATATCCAGAGAAAATAGTCAATGAAATAGTACAAGTTAATTCAACAAAAAGGCTGAGATCGAGGAAAAATGAAACTTTCAGTCCACTTTTTTTCACGTGTCTGATAATCTCCATCTTTTGTCCCTATGAATACAGCGCCATAACATAATGAAAGGTTTTTGGAGAAAGAGAGAGCAAACATTAAAAAATTCTATAGAAACGAACAGTGCGGAGCGTAGAAAATTGGCACTGGCTCGAGACCAAATGAATCCTCAATAAAAAAAATAGCAATAGTTGTGAACCACAAGAAGGAAAGTAGCGAATTTGGATCCTCTCCCTTTCTTCATAAGATCAGTAATCAGAATACACAAGTTAATTTATTAAAATAATGAAAATAAATAACATGGATCGGTAAAAGTAACAAGTCGCAGTTCCCATGCATGGCGCAACAACGTTGTTATTGGCCCGAAAACACTCCCCACCCAGTTCAACAATGTTGGAGAAGGCTTGGAGGATTTGAGGGTTGGAGTCGTAGATTTTGACCTTGTCTTTTAGGCTTGACTGTTTCCTAAGGTGCCGTAGTTTATGCCCACTGCTGAAACAGAGGATTGTGAGACTCAGGGGTTTAGGATCAAAAATCACCAGTGCTAGTGCAACTGCCACTGAAAGGTAAGTGTTACGGAATTCTTATATTGGGCCGCAAATTAATGAGTCCAAGAAGATTACTTATTCGTGGAAAGATTAAGGCTCTAAATATACAACAAAATCTGGGACAAATCTGGGAGATTATTTTATCAAAGATATATTATTTATCTTGTGCAGATTATGACCAAGAATTGACAAAGCTTCCTCAAATAACCACAGGTCAGTGAAAGCATAAATAGCCCATTGTCAAAGGTGAAAGGTACACAC
>PYAF01006353.1:102738-115668 GCA_007407185.1 Glycine tomentella
TGGGAGATTATTTTATCAAAGATATATTATTTATCTTGTGCAGATTATGACCAAGAATTGACAAAGCTTCCTCAAATAACCACAGGTCAGTGAAAGCATAAATAGCCCATTGTCAAAGGTGAAAGGTACACACACTCATATTCTGACTCTCTCTTTACATTCACACTGCACACACCCCACGTCCAATTTGTGGTTTGTGTTGTGATCATCATCTTCCTTTGAATGCTTCAACCTTCATAGCATTCAGAGAGAGAGAGAGAACCTTGATCCATATCAAGACCCAGTTCCATTACTGGACATCCGTTTTTCTGGAACGGAAGATAACAAAACATGATGCCATATTTTATAGTAGGTTTGGTTTAAGATAAAAGTGAAAGAAAAGAAAAGAAAAAACACTGAAAGAGAGATGATTGTATAGTTTTTTTTTTTTGTAGAAAAAATTATTCTTTCCTCTTATTTGATTATGTACTAATTAGAAAGTAAAAGAAATTATATAAAAAATAACATAAATATCTCCCATGTAAAAAAAGAAAAGTGTGTAAAAGTAATTCAATCTTTTATTATATAATTTACTTGTTCCTCTTTCTTTCTCTCCAAAACTAATGAATTGAAATTGGTTGTGAATTCTACAAAAAAAATTTATGTTCTTTCACTTTCTAAGATGTTATAAACTGCGGAGAGTTTTTGGTATGATGCCAAATGTTAATTTCTGTGTTTCTAATGATCCTCCTTCATGTATTTATTTGCTCCTGTTAGCGTTAGCTGACTCCTGTGAAGTACATTTCAATAGAGGTTCTTGAGTTGGATTTGGCCCCTGTTTGCACCAAAAAAAAAAATTGTGGAGAGAGAAAAGATCAAAAGTGTTATTTTTCATCTGTCTATTTTCAATTATCTGACGAATTATCATGATTCATTCATTCCAAAGAGTGAAAGGGTGTTTGGAACAATATTGTAGTAGTATTAGAGAAAACTTGTGTTCACTTTCTAAAATAAGGTAAAAAGCTACTTCCAGTAGTCTTTTTGTTTCCAAGTTTTTAACGCAAGTTATGAGGTTTGGATGGATAGAATTAAGTAGGAAATGACTCAAAATGTTTTCTTTAGTTATTTCGATGAATAAAAAAGAAAGTGAAAAAAAATTACATAAACAATATAAATTTAATTTTTTATTCCATTATTTTCTAAGTATAAAATTATGTCATAATAAAGTTACCTAATTTTTTTTGAGAAAGCGTGATTTTTTTTTTTCAAATAATTAGGGAAGATTTGAGTAGGGGATAAAAAGAAGAAGAATATTTTGTATAATTTAACGCCTAGGCAAGCAAATGGGCCGTATTACTTCCACTGGATGGGACTAGCTGACCTGATCCAATTAATTTCCAGTAAAATAATTAAATATGTACTTCACTAGGTGGAGGAGGTATTCATTTTTTTGGTTTTGCTAATAGCACTTTGCAATGATTAAAAGATTAGAAGAATTTGTAAATCAGTTACAACAATTAAGAAATACAATATCAATCAATATATGGGTGATATTCAGGAATTTCAGTCAGCCAAAATTTATTATTGGTTGGAGATAAATTTAAACTTTGAAAATCTCTCCTCAGCACCGTCTGTCTGGACACAAGGCAAAGAGTAAAAATGGGTTGCTGCTGGTAATGGTAATCAGAAAAAGGCGCTCTCCTCTATTCATAAACTTTGCATTCCTCATCAGCAGGGTTTGTCTCGCAGAATTCCTCCAATGGGTCTCCACTCCCAGCTTTAGCTGCCCCTGGCCACTTGCTTGCTACTAGGTGTGCCAAATCCACCACCCTTTGGCTGCAATCCCCAACACAGTAACCATCAATATAACAAGTAACTTCAATCAATTGAATAATGTGACCTAAAATAACAATTACTCCTTTCATTTCTTATTAATTATAAGACTATTTTCAAAATTTTATTTCTCTCTTTTTATAAGATCTTTTTTTATATTAATTATTTTTTCGCTATATATCATTACTTAATTATTCTCTTTTTAAACATTTATGAGAAATAATTGGATAAAAAGAAAATAAAAGAGTGATTTTAAAATAATAATACAAATAATTGATAAATTTAATACGATAATTACTTGTATTTAAGAGACCTGAATTAGTTGAAAGACTTTATTTTTTATCCAATGTTGGCATAAAGAGAAATCATCTTTAGAATGAGTTTTAAAGTAATAGTTATTATAGAAGATAACAAACTCATTACATAAAAGTTTACGATTGAATGAGATGTAAAAATCAATTACAAATGCTGTTATCTAATTCTATCTAATGAGGATGTTTAAAAAATGAGTCAGTGATGAGAGTTTATTATACATGGATGGAAAGTGAACTAACCTGTAACCCCATTCATTGTCATACCAAGCAACCACCTTAACCATGTCATCTCCCATGACCATAGTCAAGGAGGAGTCAATAGTAGAGGAAACATCAGAGCAGCGGAAGTCGATAGACACAAGTGGAACATCACACACGTCCAACACACCTTTCAGTGGCCCCTCAGCTGCCTTTCTGAATACTGCATTCACATCTTCAGCAGTAAGACCCTTCTTCTCAACATTCACAACAAGGTCAACAACTGAAACATTGGGTGTAGGCACACGGAGCGCTATTCCATTGAGCTTTCCCTTCAGCTGTGGCAACACTAGAGACACGGCTTTGGCAGCTCCAGTGCTGGTTGGGACAATGTTCAGTGCTGCAGCCCTGGCTCTTCTCAAGTCACGGTGTGAAGCATCCAAAAGCCTCTACACAAACACATGCACAATTCTGGCTTAGCTATAATAATAACAACTTGTTATCACTTTGTAAAAATTCCAATTTGTTAAAAGATATTTGATCATTTTTTATATAAAAATGAAAAAGAGTAATTCTGAGTAATATAATTATGCATGAATGGTAAAGGTTTGAGGTTGGATGATCGCAATAAAAGAGTGATATGTTTGTTTTAATGTTGACTATTCGTGCTAAGATGTAATTGCTAATGCTTATTCTATTAGTTTTCACATAAAAAAACATTCTCACTGGATACATCTGCTTTGAACACACATATATACATGTTATAAGTAAAGTAATGTTGGATTCCAATAAACTTGTGGTTGATCAGTCTTGTACCTGGTCTCCTGTGTAGGAATGTGTGGTTGTCATGGCTCCCTTCACAATTCCTGGAAACAGAGACCAAAGGGAAGTGACTTTGAGCCTGGAATATCGCTCTTAAATAATAACTGCCGGTATGATATTGATGAGTGTTTGCTTACCAAACTCTTCATCCAGGATCTTCACAAAGGGAGCAAGACAGTTTGTGGTGCAGGAAGCGTTGCTACACATTGAAGATAAAGTATATAAGAAAAAGCAAAACTATTGGCACAAAAAAACAATGTTACATTGACACACAGAAAAATTCTTTGGTTGACATGGACCTTATAATGTTAGAGATCTGATGAGTGTAGTCCCCTTCATTTACACCAACAACATAAGTTGGAATATCAGCACCCTTTGCAGGAGCAGTGATAATAACTTTCTTGGCACCTGCTTGGATGTGTTTGCCAGCCCCAGGGCCATCCACAAACACTCCGGTTCCCTGAACAAATATCACTCATTGATCTTTTTAGCAGCTCTTGAATAAATAAACAACAATATTGGATCATGTTTGAAATAAGTCAAGTAATGGGGAGTTACGTACCTCAATAACAATGTCAATTCCAAGTTCAGCCCAAGGAAGCTTAAGAGGGTCCCTGCTTGAAACAACCTTGATGGGCTTACCATCAACAGTGATGGTTTCATTGTCTAGTATTTTTACGTCTGCTTTAAAAGTTCCCAGCATGGAATCATATTTCAGCAGGTGCGAAGCCTGCAGGAATATATGTGAAGCAGAATGAAGGTCACGACTCACTACCATTCCATTCATGATCAGTCAAACTATATAACTTTTCTGTCTGTGCCCACAAAACAAACTCAGCCAAGCCAAGCCAATTATTAAAAACTTACATTCTTGACACCACCACTGTCGTTGACAACAACGACCTCAAGGGGTGAGTCTTTTCGGCCGTGCCAGCAGCGAAGGAAGTTTCTACCAATGCGTCCGAAACCATTGATTGCCACCTTCAACTTGGCCACTGTCTCTCCCCTCACAGGAGTTGATGATCCATTGGTCTGCTTTTGATTTGCAAAATTAGAAAGTAGAAACAAGGCTTACTTAAGATGTCATCTAATAACTTATTATATTCCCTTCATAGCTTATTACGTAGTTTTAAAAGGAATAATTAAAAAGCTATGCATTTTTCATGGTTTCTGTAGCTAACATTTTCTAGATATATATTGAGCTGATTGAGATTTTCCAATGAAGAACACAAAGAAAGTAAGAGCTAGTAAATATTTATAACGGAAGGTAAACTCTGGTGATCATCCAATCAGATGGGAATGGATTCAAATATAACTTAAGAAACTAACCTTGGGAGTGAGTTGGGAAGCTACAAGATCAAAAAAGGAAGATTCTCTAGCATCGTTAGCATATGTCACACATGAAGTGGATCTTAGCCCAGAGAATTCTGTCACCTCAAATCTCTGCTAGCTCAAGTAAAGTTAAAAAAAATATATTAAGACACTATATATTAAGGTGATGAAAACAAACAAGAACAACCATGCAGGTGACATGGTAATACTTATGCGAGCAATAGACCTTTGAGGCGCATTGGGTTGGGAAAGAGTGTGAAGCCTTGGATGGAAACTTGGTGTTAGTGGGGATCCTTGTAGAAGCTAGAGCCGCGTGGGTGGCCATGGCTGCAACAAGGCTAGCTTTACAACAACTCCCTCTGTGTGAAGTTTATATCAACAAGTTGCATTTCCTCCTCTTGTTTTATTCTTTGCAGATTTTCTAGAGCTGCTTGTCAAAAAAATAATAAAATGAAAATTATGGTTGCTGGGATGTAACGGGAACGAGTGGTGAATAAGTTTTAAGAAAAATCTATAGGATAAGATAATGTTTGGACCTCAATGTTTTCCACTATATCGACTTCATTTTTTGAGCCACGTATTATTATTATGGCCGTTCATTAATTTCCAGGCTATATATGTCCCTGCTAATACTTAAAAAGGTTTCTTTTTTTTGGCCTCAAGAGAGGAGGGTAAAAGAAAATGACAACACCACACAAATCATACTTTTCATCCATATGTTTTGATATAGAAACTAGCAAGGGGTTATAACTTACAAGGTTCTAAGAAACTAGAAGGGAGGAAGAGGTTGCGATTTGGATTTCTTCATTAACAAAAAATTATTAACTAATATATTTATCGATACAAAAAATATAAAAACTAGCTGCCGGTAAATATCTTGTATTTTATATGGGAATTTATAAGTTTAGAATTAAATAACTTCAATTTTTAAAGATAAATAAAAATTAAATAAATAACATGATTAAAATTTAAGGAGAAAAAAATTAGAATTTAACAAGATAAATTAAAAATATATATATACATAAAAAGTACAAGTAATTATTTTTGAGATGATGAAATACGAGAAAAAATAAAAAAGAAATAGAATTATTTTAATGTTGATTAATAATGTAAGACATTTTGCAATATAAAAATATAAAACAATCACATAAAGAAAATATAATACCCCTCAATGCTATTGCTAGCCTTATACTTTCTCCATCTTATATTGTGTATTTTACTCTTTTGGAACAAGACAAAAAGCAAAAAAAAAAAAAAAAACATTTGTATGAGTGATGTTGAATTCGAAATGGAAAAACCGAAACGGGGAGGAATATTCATGTGTGTGAGTTAGTATAAATTTCCTAAAATTGTATTCAATTCCTATAAATAAAAAAATAATTATATATTAATTGTTTTTAAATAGAACACAAAACTTTAACCGCTGACTCCCTGAAACATGTGATAAATATTGAAGAATGAGACTTGTGTTAATTAGTCTATAAAGTTTTTATATAAGAAAAAACTTCATCGAGTTTCCCTTCTACAAATAAGTTTAATTTCGATGCAGTATAGAAATATTACCACTTATTGCAAATCATACAATGCATTCAAATTTTTTTTTATATAAAAAAAAAACAAGGCCCTTTTATAAGGATTTCTTACTAATTTATTAAATCTCTAAGAATTTAACTATTTATAAAATGAAAGATGTACCTTATCAGTGAAATTATTAAAATTCTAACAACCAATTTTTAATAAATTAAAATACTCGTCGAGCCAGATCCAATCTTCAATATGATATACAACCTCTGTATTTGGAGGAGGGAAAAAGGGGGAATTATTTATCACAATGCTTGTTTTTAACTTGTTTACGCACGACTAACACCATAAAATATTGATTGACAGCTTATCGATTTCATGGTTGCTGCAAAAGTGACAACATCCTAGTATGGAGAATCCAAAGTGACATTGTTCACTACCTAGAGCAATCATCAATAGAAAAATACAAACCAGAAAAGGTTAACTAGGAATTGCAGTATTATGCCCCATCATGGAAACTTTTTCACTATAACTAAATGGCTGATAGAACACAATAAATCAGCCATTTAAAACGGAAGGACTATTTACCCACAGTATTGGTGGTCAAAAACAGAAAACCACTTAGTTTATTATTAAGAAAAAATAGAAAGATATTACAAGAAAGTCAAATACATTTTGTACCAACAAGATTTTTACTGAACAGAGCAATAGCCGATTGTGTACCATGACATCACTGCAGCAGTCTCATGTGGCAGCTTCAATTTCATCAGAGTTCACAGCTACTCCATTTGAGGCCTCCTCTGACCTTAGCTGAGCAGAAACATCATCTATGGCAGCGTTCAGTAGCTCAATCTTCTCAGCCAGTACTTTCCGGGTTTTCTGCAAATTAACAAGCAAATTTTGCTAGCCATTAAAGGAATACCCTCTCTTAAAACCAACATGTTGCGGCAAGTACCAAGTGTAACATAAGGGCCTCCCAGGGGCAATTCCTCGCATTATATTAGGACATAATTTGACGTAAACTTTTTCAGTATGACAATCATTATATAAATTTGGCATAATTCTTAAGATAAAATTGATAAAATATTTAAATTAATCACATAGCAGTTATGGGCTCCAAGCAAAAGGCAAAAGCAAGATCAACTATGGCAAGTGCCCTTTGTAAGGCAAACATGAAGGATGGTATCACGGGCAAGCAACTGCTCACCTCTAAAGCCTTTTCTTCATCATATATAAACTTTGGCAATTTTCTCATTAACTCCTTCCTGTCAGCTCCAGCTATGGCCTTGCTGATCTGTGGAAGAATAAAATAGCAAATAACTTTACAGTGCACATCCATATGTAATGCCAATTACTTGTAATTATGCTACATACATTGTTGACTGGATAAATAAAAGGGGTTAACCAATTTAATTTCAGTATGTAGTTACATAATTGATGAGTTGAAGACCAAGACAAAACATCTGAATGTATCCCATTGAACACCAACATCTAGCACTTGAAAAAGTACATTTCAGTAACAAATACTACCTGAGGTGCATACACACAACCAAGAGTGCCAACTATTAATCCTCCCAAGAGAAACCCACCAACAAATACACCAGCACTGCTGGGCCTTCCATCATCACTGTAGTTCCAGAACAAAGTAGTAGGTCAAATTAATAACAAATTCATCTAACAACTTCCACAATCAAAACGTGTTTTTTTTTTTTTTTTAATTCAAGAATATCTGCTGTAATGATTTGATGGCATCTGATAATAACAAAAACAACAATAACTAGTACTACTATACTATCACCTTCCACAATGAGTATAAATATTTAAAGAGTTCAACTTCCTAAAAAGGTTCTTCACCATGTTTTTATGTTTCTCCATATGTTCCCACCAAACAACAAAGATAAAATACTTGTCAGTTCCTAGCTAATCAACAATAACATGTGTGAACAACAATGAAACACATAGGCCCCGATGTTTATATTAAAAAAAAAAACAAAAAACAAAAAAAACTAACATTTAAGACCCTTACTGGCAGCTATTCATACATCATCAGTTTGCATCAAATTTACTGTACTCACGCAGACAAAGTAGATAAAGTTATGATAACAAAACTAGAAAAACAAAGAGAATACCTATATGTGGCTTGAATTGTTAAAGGCCTTCTGGTTAAAGATGTTTCCATCCTCCCTAGACGGTTTAGATTCAGAGAGAAGCTGTATGGTTTGATCTTGACCAGAGAGTGGTCCAGCTTGTTTATGGACAATGCTAGCAAAAGTGTTTGCAACAGTAGATGCTCAGTTAGGAAAAAGCATACACGTATGATAGATGAGTCTAGTCTAGTATAGTTGTAAGAAAAGCTTTTGCCAGAGTGCAGAAGAAAGCAAAGGAGTAAAAGTGGCAAAGCGCAACTGATACTGAATAGTAGTATGGAAACAAGCAAGGGGAAAAGACTGATATATGTTTGTATTGTGGCATGGTTATACAACACTGACCACCAATTCACATAAATGAGTGTTGAGCAATATAACGGAAAAAACCATCCAAAGAATAATTAGAAAGACTGGGATCGTTAAGGCATAAAGCATAATTTGAAAACCCTATTTGAAATGAATCCGCTAAAATTGATGAATCTTGAAAATGAAAAAGAATTGGAGAGAGAGGTTAGCATACCAGATTTGGTTAGAGCGAAAGTAGTGGGAACAGCAGCCATGGCGGAGTTAGGTGAGTGTGATTGTGAACAAGAAAAGAAATGAAATGAATAGTTTGTTGGTTCGATAATATCAAAGCTGAATTCACAGCGAGCAAGTGATGATGTAAGCTAACACTCTCTTCTCTTCTCTTTGCTATCACTGCCTGCCGATCGGTTCGGACTTGGGACAAATGCGGATATACATTTTCTATTTTTCATCATCTCATTTCGCTTTATTCTCAAAACAGAAATCCATTAATCAACGTACAATACAAAATACCTGCAATCAAATATTATAACCTCACACCTTCGTTTTTTTCTAAATTATTAAAAAAATTTATTTTTTTCTAAATTAAATATTATAATATTAACGATTTGATTCAAAAAGTGAATTAATGATGATAATATTTATTTTATAAAATTATTATTCTCTTTTATTTATTTATTAGAATTTTTATTTCTGTAAAATAACATAGAATGATAATTATAATGGAATTTAAGAGTAATATTTTTAAATAATTTGTCAATATTTTTTTAAAAATAAATTCAATAATTTCAATTTAAATTAATTATTTCACCTAAAAGATAGACTAATGTTAATGATTCAATAAACATATCCTGCTTTAGGTAAATCATTGAAAACTGCTGAGCATTATATTAATTAATCTTTAAAGATTAACGGGAGTTGGAAAAAACAAATGTTTTCAATTGTCGCTGATCACTAATTAAGGTGAATGAGATTAATTGAACAATTGAATCCTTGTGCCAAAAAAGTAAAGACAAATACTAAATAATTTGTTAAGAATTAAAAATAAAGATTTATCAAAAGAATATCATGGATGTGTTTTATTTTAATTTTCAATGTGTCTCGGCTGTAATATTAGGACACTCGTTTTAAATAAATAAATTACTTTTCAATTCCTAGTTGGTAATTATGATTTTTGTCATTTTTGTTATTATCTCAACAATTAATAAAATATTAAATATAATAATACATTTCATATTTTGTGCTAGAAGTCTTTAACGTCAAACATTATTTGGTTTTAATTAAGAGCTTGAAAAGTTTTTAAAATTATTTATTTTGGGCAATTTAAAAAGGATACGAGCTATTAAAAATTGCATTAGGGCTCTGTTTTGTTATAAATATTTTATTTATAACTATTAATTAAAGGGATGTTCATAAGGATTCAAAGTTAATCTTTCTACTTAAAAATAATTGTTGTGTGAGATTTTTAAATAGTAATTTCAATTCTAATTTGTCTGTTGTTTTTTCAATCCATTAACATTGCAATATTTCAATTGTTGAAACATTAAGTGTAGAAATAAATAAGAAGAGGTTAAATTGTATTTTTAGAAATTTAAAATTTTTTCTAAGATTAAAACATGTTTATCGTCTAATATAGATAGACCTAAAAACACTTAGACAATGAGAAACAACAATTTTCTTTGTAAAATAAAACAAGATATAAAATCTAAACATAAATTTAAATCTTTTGTTAGTTAAAGCAATAAAGAGAAGCACATAGAGAATTATATTGATTCATTTCGAACACAAGACTACGTTTAATTCTTAACAACTTATCAAGTTTTTACTAACTCATAAAAGTTATAAGTATTTTTTAGTGTCACTTCTAGTTCTTACACATACAAATTTTATCTCAAGCTTGACTTAAATCCAATATTTTTTTATCTTACCAAGTCATTATTGGTTCTAAACAAATCAACAAGAGTTGTTGAAAGTTTACACACTGACTAAATTTGTGATCGTCTTATAGGTGGATATATTACTCAACACTTTTAGTCTTTTCTCTCAAGATATACAAAGTGTTTTGAGAGCCTAATCTTTATACAAAGATTTGCAGAAAACTTTACAAGAAAGAATATGTTCATATAGATGTTTTGTTTCTTCAAAGCTTATTCTATATGTAGTCTTCGTTTCATTAATTTGTTGTCTCACAACGGTTGGATTCTTCATTCTAGTCTTCATCTAAAATCTTGAGTTCGTTGAAACATTTAATGATTGCATTAAATACACATCTCTTCTTCATGTAAAGTCCATGTTGATAGGATAACATGTCTTGTATTACAACAAGGAAGCTACTTCGTTCATCATAGCAGATATGCAACAACAGAGTGCGTCTTCTAAAGAGGATCAACATTTTTCTAGATTGTGGACTTCATTTATTCTTCATAGGACTTTGACATATATGAAGGAAATGTTTTCTGTGTAAAAGAATCTCATACACAAAGTATTAAATGAAGGTATTAAATACACTGCTTAAATACTATATAAAATCGTCTTATAATGCATTGTTTGAGAATACAGACGCAAAGATACAAATTATGATCCGATAGCGTATTTGACACAACTTTTATCATTTATATTTATTTACATCTAATCAAAATAATTAATAGTCATGATTCGTCTTTAAGACATAAATATCTTTTCACTTAACATTAAGAAATAAAAATAGATTTATAACAATAATTAATTTTTAATTTTATTAAGTGATAAGCAATTAAGTTTTTTAAAGTCTAGTTATTGTATGATGTTTATTAGAGATTTGAGAGTAAAAATATTTTAACATATTAATATTGTATTCTATTTTTTTTATAAATCCTCTTAAAACACTCATTATCAATACTTTACTCTTTGTTTCATTTATTTGTTCACTTTTGAATTTGAAATAATATTTATTTCTATTCAAAAGTTGAAATTAATTATTAGAGTTTTGATTTTTATGTAACTTAAGTTTAAGGGCTTTTTATAAGGTTATGTTTGATAAAATTAACTAAAAAATTAGTTATAAGTTGAGAAAAATTAAAAAATTAGTTGATAGCTGAAAAATAATTTATTAAATTATAAACATTTGATACCACTAACTGATGAAGTAATCGAAAATGTTTAAAATGATAAAAAATAATGAATCATGATTTATTTAAAAAATATGATTAAAAAATTGGATAAATATATTAAGAATAAAAATGAAAAAAATATAAGAAAGTAAAAGCTAATATTTTAAAAAATATTATTTAAAGTAGCGTTTCAAACAAAATTAGAAACTATTAAAAAAATTATTTACTGAACAGTTAAATAAATTTTTTAACTAATAAAAAAATTAAAAAATTAGCTAAAATATGTTAACTAACACAGTGATTATCAATTCATATGAAATTATCATAGGTATAATTTTCAAATTAAATTTTCATACATAACAATCTATAGCTGGATGAGAACACAATTAAATGTTTATTGTCATTTTCTTCACGTAACTATTAAATATTTTGTACATGTATTATAAGTACGTGGAAATAACAATGGAATTAATATTAGAAAATTGAATGTTGTTTTAATATAAATAAAAACATTAATTGTAAATTTAATTTATGTATGATCTTTTAAAGTGTATCATAATTTTTTTTTAAATGCAATATAATGAATGAATGGACGATTCATTGGATATCGTTGGCTGTTATGGGGACAGAATCATAGAACGAGACTTGGCTCTGCCAACACTGATGAAAATTGAGGCATAGCTATAATGGGAATGGCCAATATTTTGCAGCTTTTAGTTTTCATTGGATTTGGGTTTGTCCTTTCTTGACCGATGCCCAAACTATGCGTAACTCTAAATAACATTTGAGATGTTAACACCCAAAAACTGAAAATGCACAAAAGGGCCAAACGGGTATTGTCAATGAATAATAGCTCAAACTCTCTGGATCTCCTCTGGCTTTTTTAAACATTAACGAATGTCTTGAATTAGTCAGATTGAACAAACCGTTTGAACCTCTCTCCATTCACGATTGTTGAATTAGTCAAATTGAACAAAACAAGTGAGAAGGAACTCTTTGCAGTTTGTCCACAATCTGAGGTCATTTCTTATTAAGTACTGGTTTGTTAAGGCAAAAAAATTTAAATATTGTAATTTTAATAAAAAAATTACGTATATACAGCAGTTTCAAAGTTATTTACACTCGTATGGCAGTTAGTGACGCCTGTATGGGACGCGTCAGGTCACGCCTAGCTGGGGCGCCACCAAGGACTAGTCACGCCCAGCTGGGGCGCCACTAGTGGCGTTTTCCCTAGGCGCCTCTTTGCTCCAGTGGCGCCTAACCAAGGCGCGTTTCTGCTCCATTGGCGCCTTCCCAGGGCGCGTTTCTGTTCCATACCCTCGCCCTTAAATCCAACCTTCGTACTTCACAGCTTGTGCTTCACAGCTTATGGTGGCTGAGCAATTTTGT
>PYAF01006353.1:115768-139944 GCA_007407185.1 Glycine tomentella
ATCCTAGAGAGAAGGCAGAGGAAGGCTTTTTAGAGAGAGAGAGAAACTCAACAAATGAGCTCCAACAGCCAAAATGCCGGTATTTATAGGGCCGCATGGTCGCGCCTTCGCTGGGCGCCACTGGTGCAGGATCGCGCCTCCATAGGGCGCTACTGGTGCAGGATTGCGCCTCCACAAGGCGCCACTGGTATCCTGTTGCACCTCCTAAGGGCGCGTCTGAGGACGTTTGGTCCTGGCGCCACCGGTCGCGCCTCCGTAAGGCGCCACTAACTGCCATACACTCGTAAATAACTTTGAAACTGCTGTATATACGTAATTTTTTATTAAAATTACAATATTTAAATTTTTTTGCCGGTTTGTTAATACTTTAAGAAAACGTTTTAAAAAATCACATATCTGAAATTTAAAATAAGTTTATCAAAGTATGTAATAATAATCAATGTTAACAAAAATTTAGACTTGCGACCAAAAAATAAGTGATGTATTGGACGTACGTAAATGGGTAGTAAATTATTTGAATCCATACTTTTTTATAAAGATAAAATCTGTTTAACGAGTAATTCTTTTCCCATTAATGAAAGAAGAAAAAAATAGCTTCCCTCTCGTGACCATTTTTATAAGTATTTATTGAACTTGAGTTTAATTATCACCTCTACTCATTAAAATATAAGTAAAAATTAGTTAAAGTATTTTTTTTTTCAACCAAGAAGGCGAGCACAAGAGTTATGAGGTTGATGTCATCCCAGCTATTAGACAAGTTCAATATTAAGTCATCAAATCCAACAATTAAATTTACCCGTGGCTGCGGTGTCTCCTAAGATCCCGTTCGTCTTCATAGGGTATTGGAACCTTGGTGTACGTGGACCAATAGTTTAGAGACAAGTCAATTAATGATGCCACATCATTATTACTTTTCAAATTTTAATGTTTTGCAACTTAATCCTTCATGTAGTTACTTATTTTTTCTTTTCATTTTGTGCTTTTTGGCTTACAATTGACTGAGAGATAGGGAAAACTTTGGGATTTAGTAATTGTTGCAATTATTAAAAATATCTCATTTATGCTTCTTCAACAACCTTTTAGTCTGCCAATTAAGTTTTCTTAATGATTTTCCGGGTAAGTTGGATGAACACCAACTAGCCATCTTGTTGAATCCACATTCAGGAATGCTTTATGCTACTAGAGGTGCAAATTAAACCCAGACATGATGTTCGGCATAAATTCTTCATCTACGAAGTGAAACAAATTACACGGCAGAAATTCTTCATCCAAAATTGTTTTGAAAATTGTTTCTAAAAAAGTGTTTTGACTTTTAACTTCTAAAAAACAGAAACAACTGAGAGACATTTTCCAATCCTCTTTTGTTATCCTCAAGTGCTCGAGTGACAAACATTTATTAAAAAAGATCTCAAAAGGAAAGGAATTGTGTATGATATGACCAGTGAAAAGAAGATCAACCCAAGAGATTAACACTAACACATAACAAAACAGTATTTCGATGATTCCCTCCTACCACTGGAGCAGTGCCTGACTCTGCCAGACCCCTTCTCACTCGAGTGACACATTCGAGATTGGGGCAGATACCCCACCAAGATAGGAACAAAGTTTCAAAAAATCATTTCTTTCTCGTCCACTCAAGGGGTGAAGGTTTCACCTGCATGGCTGCATAACATGTGCTATCAACGACTTTTTTATTGTCTTTCAAGAGAAGAAGAAGAAGAAGAAGAAACAACCTAAGAACTTCACACTTCTTAACAATTCATGGCCATAAATAAGGAAATGTGAGCATCAGTGAGAGAAAGTACCTTTCATGGTAACATTTCAGGCACATGACATGGTAGTAGTGAGGCAACACAATCTTACTATTCATCTCCATGCATATTGCACATTCTTCTTTTCTTTCAATGTCTATGTCTGAAGGCTGTATGTGCTCCTCATCATCTCTTATGCGATATCTCTACTGAAAACATTAAAATCATTTTCTCTACTCTACTTTATGTTTGCTTAAACAAAGACTTTTAAGGCAGTAGGAATAGTAGAAGGTAAAACGATGAAATATCAAATTTTGAAAAAAGAAACCAGGAAGATCCATAATCTTATAGAAAATTATTCTAACCAATAGTTATTTTCTTCATGAATTCTGCAGCCCGAAATTGAAAATGGTGATAAAAGTAAGTTTCCACATCTAGCCAGGTTTAGTTTTATATCGTGTACTATGTTACCTGTCTAATGTATGGAATATTTCATGACTGTTTGCTGCTTCTGATGTTGATGTCCAATTGACAAAATATGAATTGGTTTGGTTGAATTAAAAAAACAATAATGAACTCAACCTAACTCATCCTTCACAGATTTGCGGCGAGACAAGTTATGGGATACATTCATTAGGCATCTGGAAATAAAAAATATAAAATAACAAAAGGACTAAATTGCAAATAACAAATTTCACAATAAACACATGACGTGGCACGAGTAAATGATGTGGGGTACCAAAACCCTTCTGGAATTCGGGGGCACAAAAAATATTTCATCACTGAAAGTGAAAACCGATCGATGAATAAGACTCCACGCATAATAGAACAAACAAGTAAACGACAAGGCTTGTTGCAAATTAAATGATAATAAATACATTATATTACAAACAAGAAAAATAATTTAATGGCATTATTTAGACCTAAACCCGTGAAACTTAAACATGTAAATTATCTTCCAAGGGCCGGCTTTAACATTATTAATTAATTAAACTATATATGTCTTGTTTTCTAGGAAGAGTAATACCATTACGGTCAAGCATATGACAAAACATCATTCTCTATAGAACTGAATATATATTACTAATAATAGCATTCTTAATATACTAATTAAGCTCGTATAGACGTCGGTCGAGGCTAGAGAATTTGGTTGTTTGAGAGAGAAATTAATTAACATGGCTGCTGGTGGTGCTACTGCAGAAAGAAGCTTAAAGGAAACACCCACATGGGCAGTAGCTGCTGTTTGCTCGGTGTTCATCATCATCTCTGTATTAATTGAACACGGAATCCATTCACTTGGCAAGGTACCTGCTTCATCCTTTATTTTTGTTTTATTACTTGTAGTAACTAAATTTAATTCATTTCCCTCCACACACACTCTATCTTATAATTACTTTCTAATTACAGTGGTTTCAAAAACGGCATAAGAAGGCCATGAATGAAGCCTTGGAGAAAATCAAATCGGGTAAGCCACAAAATTAGAACGAGGCAAAGTTTTTTTTTTTTTTTTTTTTTAAACTCCCTTCAAATTTTAATTATATGTATATGGTTTTTGTTTTTGCAGAATTAATGTTATTAGGATTCATATCCCTATTAATAACTTTTGGTACAAAATACATTGCAAAGATATGCATCCCTGTGTCAGCTGGTGACATAATGCTTCCATGCAAGAAGGTGAAAGTGTCAGATTCAGATGATGACTCAAATGACAGAAGGAAGCTACTTTCTTTTGACGACAACATGGAATGGCGTCGAGTTTTAGCAGCTGCATCTGGGGGTGACTATTGCTCAAAAAAAGTCAGGATCCTTAATTAATTACCTCTCATACTAATACTGCCCCTTTCTCAATTAATTAACTCTTAATTATATGTTTGTTAATTTCTCTCAGGGTAAAGTGCCTTTGATCTCTCAGTCTGGGGTGCACCAGTTGCATATATTTATATTTGTCCTCGCTGTTTTTCACATTTTCTACAGCGTCATGACCATGGTACTAGCCCGAGCAAAAGTAAGTTAATTACTATTCCAAATATAAGATTTTTTAAGTTATGGTTCTTGATCAGCATGAATATGATTAATATTCTAAGATGTTGATAAATGAATTGATCGACTGTCTTTTTAAGTTAATATAAAGTCAACTCATTGGAATGACCAAATGATTTGGGTTATTTGTTTAAGGAAAATGATTGCCTACATTGTTAGAAATAATAATTTTTTACACATCAAATTAAATATTTTAAAATGTAATGAGATGCATAATGAGTCTATGGGCCTAATGAATCTTTTGGGTCACCATGATAATGGACCTAGAGAGTTTATGATGGATTTACTTAACCCACCTCATTTGTGTCAAATAATTACCGTCTATGCTACCTAACTTTTTTTACAAAAAAAGAAAAAGAAAAAGAATAACGACAACGATATTGCTTAACAGATGAAGAAATGGAAGGCTTGGGAAGCGGAAACGTCTTCCCTGGAGTATCAATTTACAAATGGTAATTCACTAATTCTTATTGCAATTTGTGGGAGCTCTTAATACATATACATATAAATATAACATACAAGGGACCTTTGTCTTTTGTATTTTCATTATCATGGCAGATCCTGCAAGGTTCAGGTTTGCGCATCAAACATCATTCGTTAGGCGTCACTCTGGTTGGTCTAGGATGCCAGGAATTCGATGGATAGTGAGTTTCATCCATTGTTCCTCAGGAATAATTTAAATGAAAAACAAAATAATTAAATACTATAATTTATACAATTAACAATTAATAAACACTTTCTTTCGCTTTTTTTGGTAGGTGGCATTCTTCAGGCAATTCTTCGGTTCTGTCAGTAAGGTGGATTACATGACCATGCGGCACGGATTTATTAACGTGGGTGCCAAAAGCTTACAGTACTATAATTAAATTAAATAAATGCAACTGTTTTTAATTAATTGAGTTTGCTACGGAAACCCAAAAACTTTACCAAATGCAGGCACATTTTGCTCCCGATAGCAAATTTGACTTTCAAAAATACATTAAGAGATCCATGGAGGATGACTTTAAAGTGGTCGTGGGTATAAGGTATCTCTCATCTGACCTAAAGTCACACTAACGCATTAATCTTACAAGACTTTTTAATGCCAAGTGTTGTTTTTTTTTACTATATTAGTTTTTGTTTTGCAGCATTCCGTTATGGGTTTTTGCAATCGTCTTTATGCTTGTGAACGTTTACAGTAATTCCCTATCTTCATGATCCCTCCTTTTTTAACTGTCCAATTCACACACGCAATGCACAAACCCGTGTTGTTATTGGCTTACTTTTATAACTTTGTTGCTGCAGAATGGTACACGCTCACTTGGCTATCATTAGCACCACTTGTGGTAATTCATAACTGAAAAGTTATTAATTATTAACCTGAAAAGAAAATTAATATCTAATACTATTAACGTCCATCGAACTTCATTGCTTTGCAGATACTTGTGTTAGTGGGCACCAAGCTTGAACTTATAATCATGGAAATGGCCCAACAAATCCAAGATCGAGCCACAATTGTTAGAGGAGTCCCTATTGTAGAGCCAAACAACAAGTATTTTTGGTTTAACCGGCCACAGTGGATTATCTTCTTAATCCACTTTACCTTATTCGAGGTGATAGTTGGTGTGTCTATGTATAAATATAAATTTGGGATTTGTGTGACTAGAAAATTTATTATATGATTTGAGATTATCATGTGACTGTCATCCCAATTAATTTTTATATGATATATAATTAAATTTTAATTTACCGAAAAAGATAATAAAATAATAATGTCACATAAAGATTGATTGAAATTATGATTGTTCTCTGAACCATATAATATTTTTTCTTGTGATCATGCTTAATTGGTAATCCAATTTGACTCAAAGCTGTTTATTTGTTGTTTTTCAGAATGCATTCCAAATAGCCTTTTTCTTGTGGACATGGGTAAGTAACCTATATAACCAAGATATTTATTCTTTATGAGAAAATTCGAGTTTTGGGGTTTCAAATTTAGAGGATTCATTAATTTTAATGATATTTTCAAAATGCAGTATGAGTTTAAGATCACATCTTGCTTCCATGAAAACTTGCCGTTAATACTGACAAGGGTTGTCCTTGGAATAGCCTTACAAGTCGTATGCAGCTACATCACATTTCCTCTCTATTCCCTAGTAACACAGGTATACAATGTCAAACTAACCATCAAATTACTTAAGAAATTATTACCCTTTTCTTATTACTATATAAATGTTACCTTGTAGATGGGATCTCACATGAAGCAAGCAATCTTTGAGGAGCAAACTGCAAAGGCACTTAAGAAGTGGCAAAAGGCTGCAAAGGACAAGAGGAAGTTAAGGAAAGCAGGGATAGATATGAGTGGGGAAACAACACCAAGCCAAGGCACATCACCCTTGCATTTGCTTCACAAGTACAAACCAAGCCACACAGACACCGATAGTGTTCTCTATTCTCCACGATCATACCAATCTGACGCTGACTTGTCTGAGACAGAGGGATCTTCACACCAATTGAATGAAATAACACAAACGCATCAAGCTCCAAGGAATGGAGAAACTCATAATATCGATTTTTCTTTTGTGACGCCTTAACGATGCCCAATTCTAATAAGGACTTGTGGCTATGTCAACATAATTAATGGTTAATATCATCCAAGATTTGTGTTCAAAATACCATATATAACATGATTAATATAGTAATACAACAATATAGCTGCCCATAAGAGTCATGGCCTGCCCAACCTCTTCCGCAGGCTAATATTTAAATACCATTGTTGCTAGATAGTTACTCAGCTAGGTCATTTTTTTGCTTGCATATTCTTTTATGACATTCTTAACCAAATAATATTACTTATAACCCAAGCAAGGTTTACATAATTACTAGTCAAACTCAAACATATTAAGTTAATATTTTACAATTTTTTTTATTATTATGAATTTTTAATTTGTGTTAAGCTTCAATACTTGATTTGTCCCTTGTTAAGTTTTGACATGATCTTCAATTTTTTGCAAGTCATTAACACAATTTTTTTGTAAAAATCAACTTAGTGATTTTGATCCGTTTTTGACTTGGTTATATCCCTCGTGTCAAATTATCATAAGTTTCGGAGTTTGATTTACATTTTCTTCAAATGAGTTTAACTTACACTTAATATCACATTAACTTGTTTGTAATAATTATAGGAATTATTAACATTGGCATTAACAAATTATCAAACAAATAACTAAAACCAACAACATATGCATTATAAATGAGACTAACTTAATTATTTTCAAATGAATAAAAATAATCAAATTTGTCAAAACTAGAAATAGAAATTAAATTTTATCTAAATAATGACATTACAACAACGAATAAACCAATTAATTAAATTGAGTCACCTTTTAACCAATCAACAATGAATGAATTAATTCGGATTAGCAAGGTTGACCCACATTCACACTCAAATTGCAGGACATCTATGTTACCCTTGACCCTTTATATTTGATGCCTAGGTGTAATAGTGAAAGAACTGGATTGAGATTCCATGTGCTCTAAGAGAAGGAAATAACCGTGTAGAATATATTTTTAGGGCAAATTACATCATTTCATATCATATTCTTTGTTTTTTTTAAAATTTCTACAATATTTTCCTTAGTAGTTTACAATTACACTGTTTTTATTGTCCAAATAATATATTACATCGTGTATTTTTTAAGAGGTATTATAAATTTTTTAAAAAATGTATCACAACTAATGTCAGTATATATAATTTACCTTATTATTTAAGTAAACTTGCTGCAGCAAATAATGACAAGCTTCGAATCTCCCATTCTCCATTTGGAGCCATTACCTCGCACTTGATGGAAAACGCCATTGGCGTTTCCTTCCTCATTATTTTTAGTATTTTGTTTTGTTTTATTTACCTTTCGTTTGCCAAAATAACTATACTGATTTCATGTTAAAAATATTGTTAAAATTTAGTATGCATTTCGATCAATTTATCATAGGAGTAAAAAAAGTAAGTTTTAACACTTATGTTTTATAAACTAATTCTCTTAAAAAATCTAAACACGTAACTTCACTTTATTAATTTTTTTATTTTACACTTTTTAAGAACAAAGTAATTTGCAAAAGAATTAAATAATCCAATTGTGGTTGGTGAGTCAAATCGGTATGCTTTTCATTCTTCTCTCCTTCCGTTCGGCATATACAAAAGAAATATGTTTTCGGCATATTATTAGACGTTGCTAACAAGTTTCAGCAACTCACGGTATTGCTTTTGTCACTGTCATATGAAAGTGGAATCGGTAGGAATGGTTTGAACAAAAAAATGATTAGTTGGAAGATTCCAAATCATTATGTTCTAAGTCAGGACAGCAATTAAATAATTAATTATTCATTGAGATAATAATAAAAATGTCATTTCCTCTAGTAGATTATATAAAGCTAGTCATCAAAGTATTTCACTAAAAATATAAATAAATTTGTATGAGTATTTTTTTAAGAATTTTTTAAATTTTTTTTACACAATCATTTATAATAAATTTATTAACTTTTAAAATAATTCAAATAATAATTTATGATTAACTAATTGTATAGAACTACTTTATACTGTTATTACAAATATTAAATTATTTTTTTAAGTTAATAAATCAAGTTTTATATATACAAGACAATTCTGTATTTTTGTTTCTAATATCAACTCACTTACAAAAACATGAAAGTTTCACGCACATGAATCAAAATTATTTCAAACAATGTGAAATTTGATCTTTTGTTATATTCTTCAAACTACAACAAGTTTTTAAACATTATTATTTAAAATTAATTCTTTAAAAGTGTAAAAATTAATAGAACACAAATATTTATAACAAAAAAATAGAATAAAACATCAAAATAAAACATTCTAAAACAAAAAAATCAATATTAAAATGTTCAAACTTAACCTAATAACATGAAACAACACTAAAATATAATGGATAAAAAATGATACTTGGCAACAAAAAAAACTATCATATGTTTCCGTTGGAAAAAAAAATCATATGATTTTTTTTATAATAGTTTAGGTAAATTGAGTTTTAGAAATTCACTATAGTAAGTCTTTGTTTTTTTAAGGCCTAGTTTGACAATCACTAATTAAGAATATTAGTTTTATAATTTTATTTCTATAATGAGAATATTAGTTTTTTAAGAAGATTAATTTTTTTGTTACATAATTAAAAATATTAGTTTGATAAATGTAAGACAAAATTTAATTTTTAAAAATCTCAATGATATTTTTATCTTGGCATGTAATGTAATTGAGTACACCAAAATAATATTCTTTTACAAAATAATTTAATTGTCTTCCCATTTTATTTAAATATTTAATTATCTTTCCATTAGCTTTAACGAAAGTTTAACAATGATATGTCCACTTACACTGGATTTTGATCCTCGTCCTCTATCATCGATCATCATCTTGCATATCTCTTCATCCCTCACATCTTTGTAGCGGCGGACACCACCTCCGTTAACCACCCTGACAAAGCGACCAAAGCCTCCCCTACCTCCTTTTTCTACCTTGGTCAATGTCACCACTAATAACATAGTAGTATACTAGCCAATAACAGAAAATGAATAAAAACAAAGAAAAGGAATGTCTATCGAACAATTTTAAAATTTATTTTTGCCAAAAATTAAATTATTTATACACCTGGAATATATATTTTGAGTTTAATTTTGATATATTATTTGTTTTAATTTTTTTTACACTGTTAAATAATTAAGTAACATCTCTATTTTATTTTCTTTAATTTTCTACAAATGTCCTCTTTAGAAAGCAATTTTTTCAGAGACATGATTAGTTAGAGAGAAAAAAATACATAAAATGGACAATAAAATGATATGAAACTCATACTTTTATTCTTTACCTTAAATTAAAACTCTCATATCTTTTCTTTTTACTATACCAGGCATGCAATAAATGTAGTTAGTGACTGATTTAGACCCAACTCATTGCTTAAAACAAAATATTTATTACAAAATTTAATGAATTTTAGTGATACGACAATTCAAGATTAGTTGATAATATATATATATATATATAATTAAATTGATATATTTTTTAGGATTAAACGACCTATAATTTAATGATTATAATTATCATACTAAAAAGGAAGAAACCCAGGCTTTTTATTTGCATTTAATTGATTCACGTTATTATACTGACAATCAACTAACTTTTTAATATACAATTACTTATTACTTTAATTGAATTTTAAAAAAAAAAGTATTGAAAATGACATTAATATTTTTCCAATTGAAATTTTTGTTAGGAGGAGGTTGTGAGAAGATGTTTGATGTGAGTGTGACTTTCATATTATGATGAATGAATAGAAAGACAAAGGGTATATGACTATATGAGAGTAGAGTAGCTAGGAAGGAGTAGGAGTGAAACAGGGAAATAGGGTCCATCTTCCAAGAGCAGTGAGAGTGAGTGTGTATAAAAACGATAATAATAATAATAATTAAAAATAGTCCTAGAGTGAGTGGCCTCATCTCACCTCACTCTTTATTCTCACTCTCACAAGTCACATCACCCAACAACCTTTTACTTCTGTTCTCTCTCTTGAATTTGACTTGGCAAACCCTAGCCTCGGAATTCTTCAGAGAACTCCTTGTTCTGCTATTCTGAATCTGTTTCATAGTTTGCAGCATTCAGAGCAAAGTTTGGAAGGGTGAAGCGGAAATGCTTCTGATTTGGTAGTAGTCCGTTAGAGTTTCGGTCATGGCTAGGCGTCATGGATGGGAGCTCCCCTTTCACACTTTTCAGGTTCGTACACTAGTTTTTCAATGCCACAGCAATCATTTGCAACTTTGTTTTGTTTTGTTTTGTTTTTTTCTCTCACTAGTTTCAGATGAGGGTTTTCTTTCATCTTTTCATCTTCTTCTTCTATCTACCCTTTTGACTTTCTCCTTTACCTCGTTCTCTTTTCATCCAATTGCATTCTTTTTTCCTTCTGTGGTTTTCTATGCTTTTTCGCCGTTAATTGATCTTCTAATTTTATGCGGAATCTCATGCGTTTTGTCGTATATATCGTGTCCACGCCTTTTCTCTCTCACTTTCTTACGGCGATGAATGTTTTTCAACTCCAATATCCATCTATCAAAGATTTTTTTTTTCTTTTTCCAGTATAGAAACCACGCCAATTACTTAGCATTATTGTGCTTCTTCATTTCAGGCTATGAATTTAGTGTTATCATCATATTTTCTCATTTACAGAAAGATAATTTCAGAGTCAACATACTTCACTATATTGTTTAGTATGTGTGATAAATTTTTGGGTAAAATAGTGTTTTGGTCTCTAAATATTTTGAAATGCTGGTTTTAGTCCAAAAAAAAAAATTTAATGTGTTTTAGTCCCTACAATTTAACAAGAAACACATGTTTAGTCACTGAAGACTGAAGAGGGACTAAAACTAAATCACTTTTGGTAAATGCCCGGACCAAAAACACGCCTTAAATTTTTATAAGTACTAAAATCAACAGTTTCAACTTTTTGTTTCGTGAACCTATATACCTTCACAATGCTGCAAATTGCCAAGTATAATTTTAGTTTCATGTTTTAGAATTGAAGATTTGTGTATTCTCATAAAGCTTTTTTCCCCTGCTTATTATGAACAGGTCGTGGCTATAACTGTATTTTTCTTGCTATCTATAGCATATTATGCTTTCTTTGCTCCTTTTCTTGGAAAGGACATCTATGAATATGTGGCTATTGGTGTTTACTCTGTATTGGTAAGCAGTACTCTGATTCTTCTCTGCTCCCCCTCTGCTCATGTGTTTTTCATATGGAAGATCCGTTCTAAAAAATGGGATTCAATATTCCTTCATTGACTTCAACTTAAATGTTGAATTGCAGGCTCTCTCTGTGTTCTTTCTTTATGTTCGATGCACTGCCATTGATCCCGCCGACCAGGGAGTCATGGTTGATTGTGACAAGACATCAAAGAATAGATCAAAACTTGATGAAGAGTTGGCAGGTTGGACTTTGAATGCTAGTGGCATCTATTGATTTTTGTTTATTCTTGGGAACAGATTTGTTAGAAAATAATGTAATTATAGGAATAGAGCAGATTATACATTATGTAATTATGTTAATTAGAGTAACTGTATATTCTTGTAATTGTTATATAATTATCCTTGTATTTATGACTCTTGATATAAATATCTGCTCTGTTGTGTTAGTCAACACACGGAATTCATCCCATGTCTCTTGTTCTCTCTCTTTTCTCAATAAGATTGAAATTATGATTCATCATAACCGTTGACAGTTCCCATAAATTTAATAATTTTTTGTTTGATCAACAGTGCTTGCTAGAACACCAAAATAACATAATTGTGCTGAAATGAATTATCCAGTAGTGACACTGTTGGATTAGGTTGTTACTTGGCTGCACACAGACCCTAAATCAGATGTAACAGATTTATATATGCCTTTTTGTAGGTCTGGAACTGCTCATTTAGACTTTTACTTGTTCTATGAAATTATGAATACATAGTCACTTTGTTTGTTACCTCCTATATGGCTTATACAGACAAATTGTCATATGAATATATTATCTTAATTGATTTGGCAATGATACTGTTTGGAATATATTGGGATATGATGGCAACAATTGATGGTTTCCTATGCCTTTAATAGCAATTTTTCTAGTGTAGTTTGATAGTTTACATTTAGGATTTGCATCTCCTATTGCAGAACCCAGCAAGATGGGACTAAAGGGTGAAGGAATGTCTGATCGGCAGTATTCAAGTTGGTGCTCTAAAGTTGGATGTTTCTTCTGTAGTTTCCTTGTTAGAGAAGATTGCTGCAGTAATGAAGATATTAGTCTGCAGCAACAATCTGGAGAAGAGGAGGCTTTGTTCTGCACTCTGTGCAATGCTGAGGTTGACACGAGCTATCTGAAAAATCTTATTTCATTTTCCATTACTTCTTCAAATAAACCAAAAGGAGAAAAACAAGTGATGAAAGGAAAATGGAGAAAGAAAAGTATAATATATGGTTTCCTAGAATGCAACACAGTTTGATTCTAAGTAGATGAATCCAAATTTTTCTTCCCAAAACTGCCATGATTATAGGCAAAACAGGAAAAGTTCTGTTATAGAGATCCCTTTCTTGATACTTCATGTTTGTTCAAGAATAAATACAACCCCTTTCAATGAATAGGATGTCAGAGTCTTTTTTATTTGAGAAAACATTTTGTTTTCATAAATAACTATAAAATACCAACTTGATTTCACTTTGATTCTTGCTTTATCTTTTAAAATATCTAGTTGAAGAGTTTTCTTTCCTTTCCTTGCCTCACCAGAATATGGAAAAAAAACCACGATGTATTTACATCTTTTTAGTTATATTTTGCAGGTTCGGAAGTTCAGTAAGCATTGTCGAAGTTGTGACAAATGTGTTGATGGATTTGATCACCATTGTCGGGTAAATTTGTGTTTTAATCCCACCCCAAGTCAGTTACTGGGTATTTTTAATACTCACTGTTGTAGTCTCCTTGTCTGAGGTCGTCCATTGTCATGCTAATAAAAAAATTGATGATAAAAAAAAGGGGTCAGGTCAACCTTTTAAATGCTCACTTTTACACTTGTCCCTTTCAGAAAAGAATTTTTCCCCTTCTGTTCTTTGAGACTTATTGTTTGTCTGATTGTCTCAAATGCTTGATAATTATTTTTCTTCAAGTTATTTTGCCTGTAATACTTGGAAGTTGCAATGTATAATTTTTTTATGTTTGTGACTTGAGATGTTGTGTGCAGTTGTGCACTTGTCAGTACTTGTTTTCCGTAACTATCAGGTTCTTCAAAAATTCATTATCATCATATACGTTCTTTGTTTTGTTCAGTGGTTGAACAATTGTGTTGGAAAGAAGAATTACATCACGTTTGTGTGTCTTATGGCATTGAGCCTAGTTTGGGTAAGTTGCATAAAGTTGTTCATCCTGAATCTAGTTCCTTGCCCAGTTGCCCCCCTCCTCTGGTCCTTCAGTTTTACATTGGAACAATCCTTCAAGATTAGAATTTTATTTTTATTTTTCTTACTTAATGCTCATACACGTAGCAGCTTATAGTTGAATGTGGAGTTGGGATTGCAGTACTTGTCAGATGCTTTGTTGACAAGAAAGGTACCGAGAATCAGATTGCTGAAAAACTTGGAGCTGGGTTCTCTCGAGTCCCATTTGCTATTGTTGTGGTACATTCACTCTCTTTTTCTTTCAGATTTTTATTCTCCGTTTTTATATAGGATAAAATAAACTTTACTTGACAAATGTTACTTTTGTATATGCTGAGTTCTGTTGGCAGGAACGATGCATAATGGGACTTGTATGGGCTTTCCATCGACTTTTTTCATTGCATCTTCTATTGGTGCACATCTCATGTTAACTTAAAATGCTGGATTCTGTCTACTAATGGGAGCCCTTATTTGGCATGAAATGTCAAAATATGCATTGATATAAAACATTCAATGCAATCTCATACAAGCTTTTTTTAAAAAAAATAAATTAATTAATTAGTTCTTTTGTTGTTGGTTAGTGATCCTGATTTGAAAACTTATTGGTTGTGTTTGCTGAAAATTATTCAACATAAACTTCAAGTAATCATCATTATCCAATCTTTGAACATCATTAACTATTTGAGTGGTTAATTGTTCCTAAATGATAATGTTTTTTTTACCAAGAATTTCTTTCTTGTTATTTTCACTTCAATAAAGTATGAATTGCTATGTTTGACATAATTTTCAATCCTTTGACAGGCCATATGCACAGCAGTTTCATTCCTTGCAACTGTACCTTTGGGAGAGTTATTCTTTTTCCATATGATCCTGATACGAAAGGTATATTCATGAACTTTTCCTCCTATTGACATTTATATTCTAAGCCGTCTTTTTCTTTTAAAGGGTATCACAACCTACGAGTATGTTGTTGCCATGAGAACTCTAAGTGAACCACCTGGGCCTTCAGTTGATGGGGGTGAACAGCAGAGTCTACCATCGTCTCCTACTAGTTCAGCTATCACTGCAATAAGTGGAAGAAGCTCTGTTGGAATGAGTATACAGTACAAAGGTGCCTGGTGTACACCGCCAAGGATCTTTATGGACCAACCGGTACTGCCATCTCTGTGTAATTTGCCTGAATCATATGACCAGTAATTTCATTGAAAGATGTCTCACCCATCATTGAACACTACATATAGACAGTTATGGTGAGAGATAGGAAAGGAGAATTGAGTGGAACAAAATGATTTTGCAAAACACAGTATGCCATAGCTCTATTATATTTTTGCTTATATAGTATGAATTTCCATGGTCAATAGAAATAAACAACTGCTATAGGTGAACAGTTGAAGGCAGGAGTAGTGCATTGTTTAAATTCATGCCCAATAAGAACTGTCACAAGAGCTACTGTGCTCATTCGTAGTTTCTGCAATAAATTAAGTTCTTATTTTATGCTGATTAACTATCCGGCCTTGGATAAGCAGGATGAAATTATACCACATTTGGAGCCAGGACGCCTACCATCCACTGTTGATCCAGATGCAGTACAACCACCTGACAAAGGGAGAAAAATGAACCAGCGCCCTGTGCGAATAAGTGCATGGAAACTTGCAAAATTGGATTCTAATGAGGCAACTAAGGCAGCTGCTAAGGCCAGAGCATCATCGTCTGTGCTTCGTCCAATTAGTTCTCGATCTCATGCATATGAGGTTGATCATTTATCCAGTAGCAATGCGAGTGGAAGAAGCAGTCCAACTAGCAATCAAGGATTTCATATCAAATACGATACAGCGGGGACATCAAGGTTATCTCCTTCCAAGAGCTCATACCCTCCTAGTCAAGCAAGCAAGGAAGACATTGATGCTTCATGTCAACACAGTATGAGTAACTTTAGCAGTCCACAAGTCTCCAACCTTACTCCTTCACCAATGCAGAGGCCAAGTTTGAACAGAGACCATTTCAACCCCATGTATCAACAACCATCGGGAAATCAGTCTCCTTGGTCAGGTAAAGGAATTGAAGGGAACATAAATCCAGTTCACGACAATGTGGCACGTGCACCAATGAGGAGCAACACATTAGGTGTTTCAGATAATAGAAGATCGTCCGTGTTTTGGGATCAAGAAGCCGGACGCTTTGTCTCATGCTCATCAAGAGGTCCCGGCAGTTCTCAGATTCCCGGAACAGAGTTATTGTACACGGGCCGTTCTATATTTTTTGGCAGCCCCGTTGTGAATGAACAGCCAAGTACGGGAACAAGAAGTAGCAGTTCAGTAGTAGCTGGTATTCCGGATAGAGATTCTTCTACATTAAGGGATTTTCAGCAAGGTAGATCACATAGGGGTGGCCAGCTTCCTGTGTTTGTTCCTGGTTATGCCCAGCAAAACAAGTTCTCTTAGATTGCTTCCTTGACCATTAATTTGTTACGGCAACTGTTTCTTATCCTTTTTTAATTTTTTTAAAATTCCTAAACTTTTTTCAAATGTCCATCTTTTTACTTCTTCGTTTCTCCCGTATGACGGTATGAATGCATTACCCTTTCCATCTGTATAGGCTAATGGATCACGACCTTTTTCTGTACAAAATTATTTACCACTATCTTTGTATTTTAAGTTTGAATATGTACGTGAATATTCAGAGAGTAGTTCACATGTGATGTAGCTTTGAGTACTGAGTAGTTTTGCAGTTTGTAAGTTTATTTGATTAAATTAAAGTGTTTGTAATTTTTTTCTTACTATTTTAGTACATTTCCTTTTTTATCTTTTTTTTCTTAATGGTTTTCAAAAGTAAAAAAGAAATGTATAAAGAAAGAGGTAAATTATTTTAATTATCATTCTCTTTTTATTATTTTTTTGGGGGGTTTCATATAATACTATTCATATACTCAATGTTTAATAATTAAAAATGTCTATTAAACAATGCTGGGTTTTGTATAAAAAAAATGCACATAAAAAATGTTTGTTTATGTTATTTTACATTTATTAATTTTTTAAATAACTAATTTTATCAAACACATTTAATTTAAAAATTATCTTACAAGTTTTCAGGTTTTAGCTAGTAATTATAAGGTTTGAACCTAATTTATTATGATAAAATATTAGGGTGTGATATAATAATAATAAACTTAACATTTTAAAAGTTCACAAAATATTTTCTGTCTGTATTTTAAATTTGATCCTATGTTTTTGTTCCTTTCTTTTGTTATCGTTGTAACATCACGAGATTGGTATGGAATTGTAGTGAAATTGCCATGGGAATTAAATAGAAAATGACTATGAAGTATATAGATTCAATTTAAAATGATTATTAATCCAGTAAAAATGTTATTAATAGAAGTAAATTAGGACTGTAAAAACGATTATGATTTGCGAAGTATATAGAATTAAACTTTATTGTATTAAGTCAGTTCCTTCGCAATTCAGAGAAAAAAAGCCAGTTCCTTCGCTTAAGTGTAACATAAGTATAAATAGTATATTTTTTCCATGTTCATAGAGTACAAGGATCACTCAACCCATTGAATAAGATACTAATTACGTTCGCCGTTTATGGTTGTCACCTCTTTAAAGAAATTTTATATAAACATAAACATGACCTTACATTATTAAGTAAATCCTTTGGATTAAAAAACATATTATGTCTTTAATATCACATTGAGCATCATTTGTAAAATAAGTGAGGAGTACAATATGTATACTACTGTATACCCTTGACAGAGGCTTTATCCTTAATTATTCGGTTCATACTTCGTGTTGTAAGCTTTTAAGTTTTAAGTACACGTGTGGACAAAAAACAAGGGGGTACATAACTGTTAAATTTTAACAAAAAGTGCACTTCTTTTTTAAAGTGGAATGTATATAAAAACTAATATATAATTCGTTGTCACACGAATGACCCGTTCCGGTAACGGCGAAACTTAATTTTTTTTACATAATTTATTTATTTTTGTTCTTAATCGTATATATTATTAAAAAAAACTAGAGGCGGTGAAACAATTATAAGATTATAAGAGTAAAAATGGATGGGACCCAAATTAGTTGAAAGGTAGACAAATGGCGATGGGTGTAAAATCCAGAGTTGTTCCTCGATCTCCGTTCATTTGGATCGTAGTTAGAATGCTGCAACATAGTAAAACAACATGAACATCATCGACAAGACAATGCCATCCAAGAATGTTCTGATTTTCATTTTCAACACAAGTTAAACTCACACTAATAATAATAATTAACACTCTGCTCATCACAAACACATTATATAGTCATCACCGTCACAACTTTTTTCTTGCCAACAATTGATTGAATATATATGACGGGAGGAGGAGAAGGCGGTGACACCAGGCAGCTAGATCTCACACCTACATGGGCCGTCGCTGCGGTTTGTGCAATTATCGTTATCATTTCTATACTCTTGGAAAAAATTATACACAAATTCGCAAAGGTACATTACATTACATATAATAACAATAACTTATAACAGTGTACATATTTTCGTTAAATAGATTCATGCATGATGGATGATTTACGTGATGAATGGATTCACTTGTTATTGGTCTCAGGTGTTTGAAGAGAGAAAGAAGCATGCATTGCTAGAAGCTCTTGAAAAGATTAAAGCCGGTGAGCAACCTCATTAATATATAGTAATGTTTTTCTTGTTCGCTTGTTTGCTCCCATGAATAATGAATTACTTCCTTGTGTTTGTTGGCATGCAGAGCTTATGATTTTGGGATTTATTTCTTTGCTCTTAACATTTGGCCAAAACTACATTTCTAAAATATGTATTCCCGTGAAGTATGCGAACACAATGCTCCCCTGTCTTCCCCTTGAAGAACGTCATGGAGCTGGACATCACACAGAGGAGGCGGGTGGTGGTGAGGCCAAAGATGGTGGCCATCGCCGCAGGCTTTTATCATATGAACGTAGGTTTCTAGCAGGTGGGGGTGGAGGCCAAAGTTGTAAACCGGTAATCAACTCTTCCCAATCCATGTTCAAACTTTTTTTTGTTTGTCTGTTACTTGAACCAAATAAAATCATTATGGGTGTCAAAAACCCTCTCTTCAAGTTACATACTTAAGTCAAAAACTCTAGATACTAGTAAGTTGGAAAAACCCCATACCAAGTTCGGTGGTTAAAACCTCTTTTTTTTTTTTATAGTATAGCATTTTCCACTTCCAGTAAAATTTCATGTTGCACCATATCAGAGTAGTTGCAAATTTTACAATTTAGGCCAGATCTTAGTATAGTTTGTGAAAATCTCATGCTATCGAGTGTTGGTTATGTAGGGATACACGCCTCTTATATCAGTCTCCGGATTGCATCAGCTACACATTTTTATATTTTTCTTGGCTGTCTTCCATGTGATATACAGTGCCATAACAATGACGCTTGGAAGAGCAAAGGTTGGTTGGTATTGATTCATGCCTAAAAATCTTGATTCATTCGAGGAATCGAACAATAGGTGAATCAGTTTTTCATTTTATATAGTAAAACCTTTCTTTCTTCTGATAGATTCGTCGATGGAAGGAATGGGAAGAAGACCATATCGTGGATGAAGATGCCTTCAATGGTAAAGCAATGACTCATTAATAATTTGTTCCTAGCATCAAGTATCATCAGTACTAGGTCCCCACAGTTTTAACATCTTCAATATCTGTTCAGATCCTAGAAGATTCAGACTTACTCATGAGACATCATTTGTGAGGGATCACAACAGTGTGTGGACTAAAACACCAGTTTCCTTCTATTTTGTAAGCAATTATCACTGACAACTCTCTCTCCAATATTAGATTATTAAGCGGCTATTAAAGGTATTACCAAAGACCTCAAACCTAAGTTTTTGGTTTAGAAAGTTGTATCTCCCTACCTATAGAGAATTCATTATTTTATGAATAATTCTTGTGAGACATATTTAAGTTGCATTCTTTTAAATATAGTTTATTTGTGAAACAAATTCTTGCCATATTGAAAGAGGGTATCGAGTTTGGTTCATTTTTAATTCTTAGTTTTTGGTACATACAGGGTCGGTTCTGAAAATTCTTTGGTCCGGGGCAAAGTGAAAAAAATGGGCCTCTAACATATATTTTTTTTGAAATACAAATAATATTAAAACTAAGAGATGAAAAAAATGGGCCTTAACATACAAATTTTTTAAAATACAAATAATATTAAAATTAAGGGATGAAAAAAATAGGCCCTTAACACACAAATTTTTTGAAATACAAATAATATTAAAATTAAGGGATTAAAAAAATGGGTCTCTAACACACAAAAAATGGATCCTAACATACAAATTTTTTGAAATACAAATAATATTAAAACTAACGGATGGAAAAAATTGGGCCCCTGACACATAAATTTTTTGAAATACAAATAATATTAAAACTCAGGGATGGAAAAAATGGACCTCTAATACACAAATTTTTTGAAATACAAATAATATTAAAATTAAAAGATGGAAAAAATGGACCCCTAACATAGGTTTTGTTTTTATTTTATTTTTTTAATAATTTTTTTTTATTTAAACTACCAACGCAAAAATTTTTGGGCCCTGGGCGGACGCCCTGCTCGCCCTGCCCCACGGCCGGGCCTGGGTACATATGATTGGAAAATCATGAATGAAGTTAACCAAGATAGATGGGGAACAAAAGTGTGATCTTTATATCACAATTTATTAGTCTTTTCATGTTTTGTTTTAATTCAAGGTCAATAATATGTTCTTGATCAATTTTCAGGTATGCTTTTTTCGACAATTTTTCAGATCTGTTCGTAGGGCCGACTACTTGACCATGAGACATGGATTTGTGAATGTTAGTAGTTTTGACAATGCAACTTCAGTAATATGCTTGCGCTGTTTGTCTTTTTCATTAACTAATGTTAATGCCCCCTTCACTTTTGTAGGTTCATTTAGCACCGGGCAGTAAGTTTGATTTTCAAAAATATATCAAGAGGTCATTAGAAGATGACTTTAAGGTAGTTGTAGGAATCAGGTAATTTTGACAAGTTCGCCATGAATTTGGTTTTATGTGTTATAGTAATTTAGCTTCATGGAGTCATGTTGTTAAAAGGGTACTTCATTCCTTAATCCCTTAATCTTTGGTTTCTTCTAATGAGGGTACATTTGTGCTTTTGATAGTCCACTACTTTGGGGATCAGTGGTGTTATTCTTGCTTGTGAATGTCCATGGTTTGTCTTTCACCTAATTGTCAATTGGTTTCCTTATATTGCAGTCAAATTCTTATTGAACGTAATTGCTAACTTGTTTTCAGGATGGCATACTGCTTTTTGGGTGTCTTTTCTTCCACTAGCGGTGAGCAGATATATCTTCACGGCCAAATACCAACTGCGTGTGTAATTCAGTTTAGACTAATGATTGATTAACTTGAAGGTGATTCTGGCCGTTGGAACAAAGCTTCAAGCAATTATAACTCGAATGGCACTTGACATATCAGAAAGGCATGCTGTAGTGCAGGGGATCCCTCTTGTGCAAGTTTCTGACAAGTATTTTTGGTTTGCATGGCCTCAGTTAGTTCTTTATCTCATACATTATGTCCTCTTTCAGGTACTCAGTCAGTCCTGTGCTGTTCATTTTACTATAGTTTAGTAGCTTAAGAATATCCGAGATCCTGAATATTTGAAGAATTTCTCACAACTTTAATGTTTTGCTTCACGTGTCAAGAATGCATTTGAGCTGACATACTTCTGGTGGACATGGGTAATTAACAGTTCATAACTCCATTGTCTTCTTATACTCATAATTGTGTATTTGACTCTTGTTTGTTTCTGGTGCAGTATGAATTTGGTTGGGCATCTTGCTTCTACGAGGATGTTCGTCTCATGATTGTTAGAGTAGCTCTTGGGTAAGTCATGTCCCATGGAAGTGATGCACATTTAACTAACATAAGCAGAGAATTTTATTTAATTATTTAAGATACCATTGCAGTTGCAGTGTTTTACAACATGAAGTAAGTAGCTTAAGTTGAAATATGCAGGTTAGGAGCTCAAGTGGTTTGCAGTTATGTGACACTTCCACTATATGCGCTTGTTACTCAGGTGCATTCAATATAATATTATTTTAGCTTTGGAATTTGGGCTCCGAGGAGTTCAATAGATATTGAATGAATGAATGAATGAATTTGTTTCAGATGGGGTCGACGATGAAGAAGTCAATATTTGATGATCAAACATCCAAGGCACTGAAACAGTGGCATAAGAATGCTCTGAAGAAGAAAGTATCCAAGGTACGCACCGAAACTCGAACGTTAGGTGCGGCTGTGGACCCAGGAGATCATTCACAGGAACAATCGCCGCAGTCAGCGCGAGCCGGAGAAACTGAAATGGCTGAGCAGAGTGCCATCATAGTCACCACCGTCGATCACGACCCCTATGATAATTGCGACCTTCTAAGTGGACCGTGACACGTGTCAGAACGTGCTTTCACAAAGTTGTCGTTTGCATTGATCGGTCGAGGCTTGGCTAGCTGCTGTAAAAACACAATTAATCCCTTCATGCATCATCTCATCCCATGGGTATAAAATAGGTCAATTAGAACTAGTAGTAAACTAGCTATTGCATTCATTAATCAGTTTTGTAGCACAGTTTAGATAGTTATATACATACATATGCTTGTGTTAGAGTTTTCAAGTGCAAACTCATAAACCGAAAATTAATGCGGAAGCAGAAATATAAAGAGAAAGAAAACACAAGTATTTTACTTGGTTCAGTAACTAGAATAAATCCTTGTTACCTACATCCAAGGGCAAAGAACCGTAGACTCTTTTATTAACACTAGAGAACCAAGAATATCTACAACAATGTTCAATACAGCTTCACACCAAATCCCTCAACAATAACCAATAGAACTCAACATTACAGATAATACACAATGAAGATTACAAGAAAACAAGAACAGCTTTCTTACACAAGTGATTAAACCAGAAAACACTAAACCTCCATTAAGTTCCTCTTCTCAGTTCCTTGCAACAACCCGCATCAGAAACTACATGCAAACCAAGCACAAGAGAGAACCTTACCTGCAATACAGACCAAATTAAACAGGTACAAGAACACATAACAGAGACCTATACACACATCATCTATCTCATTCTACCCACAAGATTCAAGGTATCAGCCAAGATAAGAAAACCCTAGCAGAGAAGAAGATGAAAAAGAGGGGCAGCGAAGCTTCGAGAAAATAATAGAGAAAAAGGTAAACTAAAAGGCTCAAAAGAAAGGCACTGCACGTTCTAAAAAAAAAAAAACTGCACGCTCACACTACCTTCAGCTTTACAAAGTGGCTTATATATATGCTAGGTTATAAGTGAAACTCACCGTTTCACTAATGTTGGAAGCAAAAGGCTTATTGGGCTTCACAGGCCCAACAAACTCCACCTTGAAGCACAATAAGACTCAACACGAACAGAAGACAGACAATAGACTACAAGTTCAATGCCAACACAAAGGACACTAAGACACTAGGACACAAGAAAAACAGAACAAACATATACAAAGAGAAACAGATCAGAACCTACAAAACAAGAAATTGAAATAGTAATTTCCAAGTAAGCAATTAGAAAACAGAAATAACAGAGATAAGAGAAAGAAATTACTGCTGTTGAACTTTTAACAATTTCAAAGCATCCTAAAATTTGTTAACAGGTACAGCTTTAGTCAAAATATCAGCTGGATTGCACACAGTAGATATTTTCTCCACCTTCACCTTATCATCTGCAATAACATCTTTAATAAAATGTAGTCTGACATCAATATGTTTAGTTCTTTTATGATAAGCACTATTCTTAGATAAATGAATAACACTTTGTGAATCACACATAATCTGTGGAATTCCATCACCTAATCCAAGTTCAGAAAGTATTCCTTTCAACCATAGTGTCTCTTTTACAGATTCTGACAGGGCCATATACTCAGCTTCAGTAATAGACAGAGCTACTACATGCTGAAGATTTGACTTCTAGCTAACAACATTTCCACCAACAGTGAAAACAATACCAGATAAAGACCTTCTTTTATCTAAATCTGCAGCATAGTCAGAATCACAATAGCCTTTCATAGAAACTCATTAGATTCATTTCCAGTAAAATTCAAACAGAAATCAGAAGTGCCATTAAGGTATCTCAGAATCCATTTCACAGCATTCCAGTGATCTTTTGAAGGATTACTCATGAATCTACTCACAACACTAACAACATATGCAATATCAGGTCTAGTACTAATCATTGCATACATTAGGCTTCCAACTGCATTACAATATGGCACATTTTTCATATAGGCAGATTCATCTTCATTTAAATCACCACATACAGATTTCAAACGAAAATGAGCAGCTAATGGCAAGCTAACAGATTTACAGAGATGCATAGAAAAGAGCTTAA
>PYAF01006353.1:144208-159961 GCA_007407185.1 Glycine tomentella
AACCTCCATTAAGTTCCTCTTCTCAGTTCCTTGCAACAACCCGCATCAGAAACTACATGCAAACCAAGCACAAGAGAGAACCTTACCTGCAATACAGACCAAAACAGGTACAAGAACACATAACAGAGACCTATACACACATCATCTATCTCATTCTACCCACAAGATTCAAGGTATCAGCCAAGATAAGAAAACCCTAGCAGAGAAGAAGATGAAAAAGAGGGGCAGCGAAGCTTCGAGAAAATAATAGAGAAAAAGGTAAACTAAAAGGCTCAAAAGAAAGGCACTGCACGTTCTAAAAAAAAAAACTGCACGCTCACACTACCTTCAGCTTTACAAAGTGGCTTATATATATGCTAGGTTATAAGTGAAACTCACCGTTTCACTAATGCTGGAAGCAAAAGGCTTATTGGGCTTCACAGGCCAAACAGCTTGTAAGCCAATATAATCATCCAAGACGCAGTTTATTTGCATGTGTAAGCATATATATCACATCGAGTGGTGGACGGAGGAATTTTATTGAGAGAGGACATAACATAAAAAAAACTGTATCATAAATAAAAGTATTTCAAAGACAATACAAATCTAATATATAAAAAATTAAAAAAATTTATTACAGAAATTAAGATCACTTCACTTGACTCTTACTCTATGTGTTTTTATATTGTTAAAATCATCTATAATTGAATCCGTGCTAAAACTTAAAACAATTTCTTTCTCAATGTATATAATCAAATAATCATCAAGAAATTAGTCTTTCATTCTATTTCGAAGTTTGGTCTTGATTATCTTCATAGTTGAGAAAGATCTTTGAGTAATTGCTGTAGAAACTGGAAGAGTGAGTACAAGTCCTTACTAGCCCTTGACATAATTCAGATGTAGTTGATAAATTAATCAAATTTTAATGTTTAAGAATGTCAAGCTCAACTTTAACAAAATTGAAATCGAAACTTATATATATATATATATATATATATATATATATATATATCAAGTAACCGAAAAAAAAAACAAGATGACAAAGAAAACGTAATCTACTTTAAAACAGAATGTAGAATATAGTCTCAAACTCCTAATATTTCAGTATCGTTGACAATTTCAGACTATTAAATAGTAACAAAAAAATAAATAAACAAAGAATCACTTATAAATAGTAGTTTTTTGTAAAACAAAAATGGGTTAGGCCCAACAAGGTAGAGGATGCGTGTGTAAAAAAAAAGGAGATGTAAGTAGTAGTTTATGTTTTTTTTTATTGCGTTTCAGATTTAACAAAAACGGGTTCAGCCCAACATGATAGGGGATGCGTGTGTAAAAATAAGGGAGCAAATAACAATTTATTTTATTTTAGAAGAATAGCAACAATTAGAAAGGGGAGAAGAAAGAGGAAAAGAGGGAAAAAGAAAAGAATGAGTGGATATCTAAAACATTTATCTTTCACCATTTGCAGTACCAAATGACACAACTTTTTTGACTCATTTTATTCTCTTGGAATTTGTGTCTCATATTTCTTCTTTGTATGTGTTTATGTGTACATCTCCCCTTTATAGTGTTTTTTCTCATTCTTCCTCTTTATTCTTTTTCTTTTTATTATTATTTTTTTCCTTTTTTCTTTTTCTATTATCTTTCTTTCCCTTTTTATTTTTATTACATTTTTTCCTTTTTTTATATATTTTTTTCCTCTTTTATGTTTTCTTTCCTTTTTTTCTTTTTCTATTACCTCTCTTTATATATTTTTTCTTTTCCCTTTCACCTTTTTTTTTTAATTCTTTTTTCTTTCCTCTTTTTCTCTTTCATTTTCATATTATTATATTTTATTAATTTTAAAATATATATTTTTTTTTTATTTTCAAATTTTAGGAAAACGGTGACCCACCCTAATTCCGCCTCTGATCACACCTAGACAATGCCATTCTTTACTCTGCTTTTTCTTCTTCTTAGGCATTAATTATCATGTCACAAGAAATATATAAGCCTCAAGATAAGACAAATATGTTAATTAGTGAGAAAGTGAATTTTTTTATATTAAAATACGTAAAATTAGGTTGTTGATTATACTTTTTAATACTTTTAACAATAAATATTTATTTATTTATTTATTTCTGAATTAATGTTCTTAAAATAATAATTATGACATCGATAAGCAAGACCTTGCAATAACAATTATAAATATGTGGCCTCCTCTAATAAAAAAAATTATAAATGTCACCTAAAACTAAGAAGCACATGAGAAAATGAGAAAGAGAAAGAGAGAAAAGGGCATATGGGTAATTGTAGGGAAGAGAGAATGAAGAGTGGATAGGCTAAAAGAAAAGGCAGAGGTGGTGAGGCTGGAGGGAGTACTGGCAATGAGTTCCCCTTGCAGTTGGGCTTGCGCTTCTACTAATTCAATAATAAAATGGAGCGTTGATTATAGTTATGGAGGTGCCATGCTTTCAAATTCAAAGGGAAGAAGAAGAAGAAGCAGAGATATTTCCGTGGCACATTCAGTTTGTGGTTCTAGAAGGTCCACGGCGCTTCTCATTTCATCCTTGCCTTTGACCTTCCTTTTCCTCTCTCCACTGCCAGCGGAGGCCAGACGCAACAAGAAGGTCATCCCCGAAGACCAATACATTACTACAATACTACCCGTTAGTTCCTCTTCCTCCCTCCCTCTCTCTCTCTCTCTCTCTATTTCCTTTCCTGTAATAATCGATTTCTATCTCAAACCAGCTGATGGATTGAAATACTATGATTTGGTTGAGGGCAAAGGTCCAGTTGCTGATAAAGGAACAACTGTTCAGGTTTCTGATCTTTTGGAACTGCCAACATCTCATTTCATTCTTCTATCGTTTACTTTTCATTTCTAGTTCTCGCTCACATTCACAGGTACACTTTGATTGCTTATATCGCGGAATCACAGCTGTCTCCAGTCGACAATCTAAACTCCTAGCTGGAAATCGTATCATTGCTCAGGTTCCAATCTATTCCTACTAATGGAAAAACTTTGCCCCAGTTTATATATAAGCTACAAGACCTTTTCTATTGAAAATGTATCACTTTTTCCAGAAATCTTACTTTCTTTTCGAATTTTATCTCCCAAGTCCAAAGTCGATTAAAACCTTGTTTAAATACACTTCTTCACGAGTGCTTATAAAAGAAAACAGCTCAAATTAACTTATGCATTTCAACTTTTAAAATATTAGATGAGATAACTTCTATAAAAGTGCCTAAGTTGATTTTAGTTTATAAGATAAACTCATTTCATTTTACTTTCTTATTTTGTTCTTCTATAAAAAAAAAGTTTATGCAAACAGAACAGAAAATAAATTTCTTAGATACTATTAGAAGGTGCAGGGTTTCTTAAGTTTACTTGAGTAGAGTGGTGCTGAATGCTGATGCGTGGGTGCTTTGTTCTCTTAAAGCCGTATGAATTCACAGTGGGAGCTCCACCGGGAAAGGAAAGGAAGCGTGAATTTGTTGACAACCCAAACGGTTTATTCTCTGCTCAAGCAGCACCAAAACCTCCAGCTGCTGTGTATACAATAGTGGAAGGAATGCGAGTTGGTGGAAAGGTGACTCAAACTTCCTTCAATGTTTTGTTGCATGATTCATCTAATACTGTTATTACTTATTAGTTTAGTCGTGTCTTTTCTTGAATGGTTGCAGCGAACTGTGATTGTTCCTCCTGAGAAGGGCTATGGACAAAAGGGAATGAATGAGATTCCGGTAAATACCCCTTATTGGTTTATGTTCATTTTATGCCTACAATATGTGCTTGTTAAAAGTTGTTTATGATGTTGCAGCCTGGAGCTACATTTGAACTAAATGTTGAGCTTCTGCAAGTTGTAGCTACCTGAAGACTAGACCTCAGCTTGACTCCATTCTCATGAAGCGGTTGATGATTTAACTTCAGAATTTGTATCTCGTGAGGCTGCGACTGTTATTGTTTTTTAACCTATGTTTCGATAGAGAAAAATAAGATAGCGAAGAAAGAAAATTTTTTAAATACAAAAGAGAAAATGAAGAAAAAGAAGAGAAAAAAAAAGTTTTCTTTAAAGCTTTATTTATTTATTGAAATTGTAATGGACTCATCTTCTGCCATTTTAAAAGTAATTTTAGTATAGATTGAATTGATTTTTTTTATAAAAAAACTTTTCAACAATATTGATCATTATAATATTTTCATCCATAAACTCAGGTATTAAGAGTCTACCATAACTTGAGTACATTGTTTATTAAAAAAACATTGTTCAACAATTTGAGTTAGAATTTTTTTAGTGTTTAACATTATAATTTAGATAGATAGATGAATGAATCATCACTTTAATTTTTTAAGAGTATTACCCTCTCTTCTAAATATTTCTTAATATAAGAAATTTCTCAAATATTAAAAATCATGTAGTCTGTCAAGTATTAAAATGTTTTGTAATTGATTTCTGAATATTAGTAAAAATATCAACTTACATACTAAATGGATGGCTATTTAACACTTTGAAGATTATTTATATACAATTGTATTGTTTTAGGGACTATTTATGAGAGAGAGAAAATTAGGATTATTGTAGAGGACGATCCTCATGGCTAGTTGACTGCATTTTCACACAATTGTCAATTGATTAGGGGCATGTTTGTTTAAGCGTTAGAAGCTCCGCTAAATGAGATTTCATGCTTTCCTATGCACCAAACGCGAGAGGAGGAAAAATGAAACTTTTACATTCAATATAAAATAAAATCAACGTGTATTCAAACAAAACTTTATCGCTCGGCCTATATCACGAATGTGACAAATGTTTGATTATACCCTCGTCTTAACTACTTGTACAAACCTTTGACGTCAACATGAACCTTGTGTTCTACCATATATAAATTAGTATAATTATATCGTTTGAGAGTGTTTTTAAGAGTTATTAGTAAACCAAAGTGTTTTTTAGGAGTTATTTTTAAAGTTTTTTTAAACTTTTTAACCCTTTTAATTTATCTTTTTTTATCTTTGTTTTCAAATTAAATTTCAATATTTTTAAAATTAATTATCATTTGTTAAAAAATAATTTTATAAAATTTAGATGAATTAGATCTCAAAAATTTATTAAAACCAAAACATGTTGCAAGACTCAAAGAATACATACTTATGCCAATGATTCATTAATAAGATCCTTGTATTGAAAACATATTCAAATCAAACTATTATGAGATATGAATTCAATCTTTAGAACTAGTCTTTGTTAGCATCTAATACTTTTAATTATTGATATAAAAATATTTATTTATTGTACATTTTATTTATTTAAAAATAAACATTATTTTATTTTATGTAATGCACAAGCTAAATTACTAATTAAAAAATGTTATGTGTTGTTATAAAATAAAATTTTATTTTGATGTCTTTCATAAAATTTAAACCAACAACTCCGTATAAATTATAGAAGTGCTTCATGCAATTTCAATAACTTATACAATTTTTTTTACGAAATTATACATATTTAATCCGTTTCTTATGATTGTTTTTTTAGGTAAAATTTCTTATGACTGTTTTAAAAAATGATTTCGTGGAACTGCTGATTTTTTGTAGACGAAGAACAACTTGAAGAACTTTATTAAGGGCGGACATACTCTACTCGCTAACAGGGAAGGGTGAAGGGGAGTTGAACAAGAAACAGCAGTGCCTGCTGGGCGGTTGGGAGTTGAAGAAGAGAAAGAAAACAATGAAAAGAGGCATCATGAGCTTCATTCTGTTTCCGATTCTCTCTGCATTTGCCTTTCTGTCCTCGCCCGTTCTCTCTGCTTCGGATCTGATCCTCGCCAAGGTTGACCGTCGCGTAAGTCTTCTCACATCTTTCCTTTTCTCTTCACGTTTTAGGGTTTCGATCTCCCATCCTTTACTCTTTCTCTTTTCTTCACAACACATTACAATACTCCGAGCCCGTTAAAATTACCCACTCCCAAGCGTTTCGGTTTCAAATTTCCTCCGATCTACATTTTTTATATATCGCTTCCCTCTATTCTATTCAATGTCGATCATATAGTCAAAAGGAATGAATCGGATGGATTCACGATATATGTATTACTTCACTTGCTCGGTCCTATCTTTTCTGTGCAGTATTCTAATGAATTTAGGAATCAGACTCGCGTATTTTGTTATGCAGCTGTAAATGTTCAGTTCTCTGTAATAATTGTCGTTTCAGGTGTATGCTTCTTCTTCTGACAATCTTTTCCCTCTGCTTTGCAGATTGATCTGACTTCACAGATTGTGCGCATCACTACTTCACTAAAGGTGCTCAAAATATCATTCATTTTCTATCCTTCATATATTTAGTGTAATTTCTTCATTTATTCTTTAATTTTCTTTGACAAAGACACGGGTGTGGTAGGTGGTAAATGACAACCTAACTTCTGTAAGAAACACAACATAAACTCTAGTTTAGAAATTTGGACTGAATAATAATAAATGCATTTTTAACTTGAATCGTTTCCTTCTTCTGAAATTAGAGGTTTAAAAAAATTTGAAAGAAAAAACTGTTAAAGCCACTTACCAAATAATATTTGTTCTTACCATGTCCTATCTCCTTTAACTTTCATTTTCTAATATAATTCTCTTTCTTATTATATTTGTTTTTATGTCACACTTTCTGTCCATTTTTTGCAGGTGCAGAATACGGGATCTGATGTTGTGTCTGAGATTTTGCTGTCCTTTCCTGAGAATCAGGCAAGGAACTTGGCATACTTGAAGGCAACACTTGGTGATGGGAAGAGAAAATCAAAACCATCTTCTGGTGTTGGTTTACCTGTCGAAGTTGTCCACCCTAAAGATGTACCGCCTGCCTTGACAATTTATTCCGTATCTTTACCTAAGGGGCTTGGGAAAGGAGATAGTCTGACGTTGGATGTCTTGGCTGTTTTTACCCACTCATTGCAACCATTTCCAGAGAAAATCAACCAGGCTGAAATCCAGCTTCTACTGTTTCAAGAAAATGCACACTATCTCTCCCCATATGCAGTCAAGGTCCAATCACTCACTGTTAAATTGCCTGATGCAAGGATAGAGTCCTATACAAAACTAGAAAATGCAAAACTTCAGGGATCTGAATTAAAATATGGTCCATATGAAAATCTTCCTCCATTTTCATACTTGCCAATAGTTATTCATTTTGAGAATAACCAGCCCTTTGCTGTTGCTAAAGAGTTGGTTCGAGAGATCGAAATTTCCCATTGGGGCAATGTACAGATCACAGAGCATTACGATATTATCCATGCTGGTTCTCAGAGCAAAGGGGAATTTTCTAGGTCACCTTGTTTCTTTGATTCTGAGTTATTTGATTGTTTTGTTAGTTGAGCAGGTCATAATAGTTTGTTTTATGCTACAGGCTTGACTATCAGACCAGGCCATTTTTAAGAGGTGCATCAGCCTTTAGGCGTCTTGTTGCCAAGCTACCACCAAGAGCTCATTCTGTGTACTACAGGGATGAAATTGGCAACATTTCCACTTCTAGTTTATGGGGTGACTCAAAAAAGGTGGATATGTTCACATTTGATAAATTTTTTCTGTGAAATACTTTTTAAAAAACATTTGCCAAAAATAATTATTCTTTAAAAATCAGACAGAATTGGAGATTGAACCTAGGTACCCTATGTTTGGTGGCTGGAAAACTGCCTTTACCATTGGATATGGCTTGCCACTTCGGGACTTCTTATTTGGATCGGATGGAAAGCGCTTCCTTAACATCTCTTTTGGTGCCCCTATTATTGAGTTGGTCATTGACACACTATTTGTGAAGGTGAACGAGTTTATTTTATCTTGATTCTTGATAATATATATTTCACTTTTTATTTTTCATTTCTGTTGGTTGGAACTTGGAATGTGATCTTACAATGGAGAATTTATCAGTGTGGCTTGTGCAACATCGCATTTCGCTTTTACCTTTTCAAGGGAGAAAGCAATATACCAGGGGAAAATGAATTTCTATATATAAATATGACCATTTCAGTTGTCTATGATTAAATTATGAGAATATAATTGTCATTTTATTATATTAATTATTTGACACCTAAGTTGTGAACAAGTAACCACTTCTCGACAATTGTTCCTAAGTTGGAAATGTTTTTTTTACCAAGACTTTTTTTTCCTTTGCAATTTTTCCTACTCTCTCCCTCTCCCCCAATTGTAGTCTGTAATATAGTTATACCAGTTTGAATAACTATTACATCTGCCTGATTCTTGTAAATTCCAGGTTGTTTTGCCAGAGGGTTCTAAAGATATTTCAGTATCTGTTCCATTTCCTGTGAAACAATCGGAGGAGGTATTTCTATATTGATATCTTCTGCCAAATCATAGTTTTTCCATTCTCTTGATTAGGTTTTATAGCCCTTCCACGTAATTGTTGCAGACAAAGCTTTCCCACTTGGATATTGTTGGTAGACCTGTTGTTGTGCTGGAGAAGAACAATGTCGTTCCTGAGCATAATGAGCATTTTCAGGTATTAGTGTTGCATCTGTTCATGAAGCTAAAAGTGCTAAATTTGTACTATCTAGCCACACAAAAAAAAACTGAATGTTTTGTCAACTTCATATGATCCACAAAGGTCATGTTTTCAAGGGTGATATTAGCACTATTCAGATTTTTAAGAACATGACAAAAGTAACACAATTTTCTTAGTTTTATATTACAAGAAAAGAAAAATTGATATCCCTAAATTTCATGGATTGGGTGCTCATTGCTCACTGCCAATATATTTATAAGTGGAGTTTTTTCTTTTGTTTTTATATAACCTGCTTCCAATGTTTCAAGTATACCCCATTAGAAAATGAAATACAAGGGTTAGACAAGAACTAAGGACAAGAGAAATTATAATTATTATTTGATTACTTAGTATATACAATATTTGTTTCCCTCTGATATTTGATTGGGCATACTACTTATTACCATTGCTTATATTGCAGGTCTACTATAAGTTCAACAGTCTTTCTATGCTCAGGGAGCCTTTGATGTTGATTTCTGGCTTTTTCTTTCTGTTTCTTGCTTGCATTGTCTACACGCATGCAGATATATCAATCTCCAAATCTTCTGCATCTTATTTGGCAAAGCTCCAGTTGGACGAGGTAATCAACTTGTTGTATTGTGTACAGAGTTCAGTATTTGTAATTGAATGTAATACTTATATTGTACTTGTGTTTTGCTATGCAGGTGCAAGCAACTATTCAGCAGGTCCACGGTATCATTAGCCGTTGCTTAACCGCACATGACAAGCTAGAAATGTCACTACACGATCTTTCAAGGACAGGAGACATTCAAGCCTGTAAAGCAACTCGAAAATCAGTCGATAGTTTACTGAAAGAGCTCTCTAAAGAGTTGAAGCAACCATTGGCAATTTTGCAATCTTCTCCGCAAGCTGCTCAAATATTACCGAAGGTTATTTTGTAAATATTTTATTCTGTGTTATTTCCCTCTCGATTTATAGTTTACATAATTTATGTTGTTGTTTTCAGGTGGAGGAACTTGTTACTAAGGAGAGAGAGTTGCAGGATAAACTTCTAGTAAAACACTCTACAGTTGTAGACGGCTATGAGAAGAAGTCAGCAAGAAGGGAAATTGAGAATCGGATTGCTTCACAACAGCAGAAAATTACTGCTTTGAGACGGGAGATTGATGATCTTATGGACTTGATTGATGAGATATGATGGGTGAGACTATGCTGCTCGAGATGATAATATGCTCTCATTTTGACCATGTTTTACTTTATTTAGGTCAGGAGTTTGTTGCGGATTTTAGTTGCAAAGAGACTAGTGATACTTCTGACGGTTGGGATTTTGGTGCAGTCTATTATTGTCTACTAGTATTATGGAAACATTTAGCATAAATATGCTAGACTAAGGATCTCATCGTAACTATCGCTAATTTTATATCCATGCTTATCTATACCTATGTGAAAAAATGGAGCATGCATTCCTAAATGGTCGTTAATACCCTTGAACCCTTTGGTTCAAGTTATGACTCGAATCTTGTGTTTCACAAATTTACTAAATCACTTGAGTGCATGTCTGGAAAAAATATTTTTTTTCAAAATTTCTTAGGCTTCATTATAATATTTCTGGTTTTTAATATCTTGTGAGTTTTTTTAGACAAATGATATTTACACTAAACTATATTAATAAATTCTCCTCCACCTTTCAATTAATTTTCCTAAATCTCATAATTTATTTCTCCTATTCAAATAATTTTCATTGAGCAAACTTTATTTCCAGAAACCTTTTCCGCTTAGCCCCTCTTTGTGACTCTCTTCAGTCACTCTGCCTTGATTCATCTTCCTTGTGTTTTCTTGCTTAGTTCCTCTCTCGTCTAGTAATCAAGAAGAGACTTCCATTCTAAATTTGGTAATATTAAGAAGAAAAAAAAAACATAAGTTCAGTTGTACTTTGAACATGAAATGACTAGTACTTGAAAATGCAATGACCACGTGTTTAAAGAAAATACATTTTACTTTTTTCCTTTATGCTGGGGCCTGGGAGGGTTAGTCAACAAAAACAAAGTCAATAGATGTTAACCCCCTCTTATTAGTAATAAGTCGTTACCTAAATCACACAAAGTATCATTAATGGAAAATATTTAAACACATTACTTTGTACTTTCTATTCAATTTAGGAATAAAATTATAGTGAAGTTCTATTTTTTTATTGAGAAAAAAATAAGGGAGAAAATAGATGCAAAAATAGGATTTGAAGAGTAACGAAGATGACGATTTGAAAATAGGGTTTGAAGATGGAGTGCAAGAATAAGGGAGAATTATTTAGCTATTAAGGGAGGTGTAAATATTAAAAACCCTTTTTTTAATCACAATACATAATAAAAAAAGCCGTAGTTGTTGGGCTTATCTCACATGAAATTGGAATGGGTCCATGTCCATACGGAAGTAAAAAAAGAAAACGAAGTCCTGGACGACTATTATTAGGGTTGTATGTAAAGTAATAGTAATTAAAACTGGAAGTAAGGATAGCATATTTTTATCCGGAACGAAAAATGGAGACCTCTCTGCGATACGGAGAAGATTCCAAAGCTTTACGAATCCATGCGAAGCAAAAACTCCGAATCGACTCCAACACCTACTTTCAGGTAATCCCTAATCTATGACTCAATTTGCCTGCGTGCGTTATCTTCTTCCCCTTCGCCAAAATTTACACGTGTGATTCTCGTTCGTCCCAGTTGCGCGGAGAGCTTGATACAAGACTTGGACAACCAAGTTCGTCCAGTGCCCTCATCAGACATTTCTATCCAAATGTGAGTCTTCATTTGTTCTTCCTTTTGAAATTCAAATGATTATTGTTTCTTCTGACTCTATTATATTGTATTTGTAGTTATCAGCAACCCTTGGCGTAGGAGTGCGATATGATAAGCGTGACAAGTTGCGCTACACTGTTAGTGCAAAGAAAACATTTCCTGTCACTGTTGACGGCTTGCTCAATTTTAAAATCAAGGGTGGATGTGATGTTGACAAAGACTTTAAAGAGGTAGTTACATGCACTCATTTCCCTTCTTTTTACTCCTTTATATAATCTTTAGGTTAAAATTCGCCATTTCGGTTTTCACTTTCTTTTATTTTCCAGAGGAAGTCCAGAGGAGCCGCCGAGTTTTCATGGAACGTGTTCAATTTTCAGAAGGACCAAGATGTTAGACTTAGGATTGGCTACGAAGTATTTGAACAGGTTTGGGTTGTTTCCCCTCTCAATTGCAACTTGCTAATATTATAACCATCATTACAATGGCGTGTCTACACTTTATCCAATTGTTATGTTAGAGTTAGAATATCTAAAGCTCATTTGTATTCCTTTTCCTAATGTGGTGTTGTCAAGACTGCTTTTGGTTAAAAGCATGGTTTTAAATTGCCGTCTGGTTTCGTCATGTTCCTTGATGTTGTGGCCAATATTATGGACAAATGTGGCTAATGCAGTTATATAATCTAAAAACCTTCACATTGCAGCTAAGATCATGGTCACTGACCATTTTAAAAACCTTGGTGATTAGCGAATAGCAATGTCCGTATTGTCAATTTAGAGGGTACACCTTTGCCCTAGTAGTTTGTTTGGATGAGAAGAGATTTATGAAGGATTGAAAATATAGGAAAAGAAAACCAAATTAAAATGAGAAGAATATTGTCTTATGGTATCTTGTAGATCACCTATTGATAACAATGATTTTGAGTTTTGGAATTTCCTCATTGTTGATTTATATGTGGCTGTTGAAGGAAGAATAGCTTCTGAAGTTTGATGTTGCCAAGGTTAGTTGTATGATCAAGTGGCTGTTGTGCTCATTGTGTTTTCATCTTTTGGGAAAGTTTTCATGAGCCCCAATGACTTCACTTCCCATTTTTCTGTTAGCACCTATATGAAGAGAAATCCCTTTTCTGCAACGAATTTGTTTAATATTATTTTCTATCCTTCTCTTGTTCCCCATGTTGTTATTGTTGGTTTTGGGTTTCTTGACTCTGCATAAGACTCTGGTGAGTTAGAGCTATATTGAACTAACTGTCTTGAGTAAAAGTAGTTAGCCCTTAGGTTTCTTAACTGCAATTTTGGCTGCAATGTCAAGGGTTTTTTGGGTTTCGATGACCACAGCCACAATGCAACTACAATTGTGGCCTCATTTATTTGTAATTTCCTGCATTATCAAGTAATGTGACAAGTTCGTGACCATGACTGCAATTTAAAACCTTCCCTAATTGTTAACTATATAGATTTTGACCTGATAAATAAGCGTACCGTGCATTAACCAAAAGCTAACAAGTGTATTAAAGTCGAAGTAGTGTCCATTCTATATGTAACGAGATAAAAATGTTGAAAATATTGGATGTAAATATTTTAAGAGGGAAAAAATTTGGTCATTACCTAGACTGAATTGTGACATATGGATTGGTGCACTTGAGTGAAAAATATATGTAACTGAATAGTAAGCCTTCTATTTAAACTTTATCATTTTATCTTTAGGTGCAGAAGTAGTAAAATTGCTATAATCTGTTGCTGATGTTTCGTCTGGTACCAATCCTATATGGTTTCTGGAATTAGGAATTAGCAGAATCCGTGAAATTGCAGTTGGTGTCATTTTGTCAAAAGTTATTTTGATAATATAGTTCAATGTACCTTTACCCAATTTTGGCATGCTATACTATTATTTATGATGTCTTTTCTTAATGCTACATTCCATCTTAAAACTCTTGTTTCAGGTTCCTTACCTGCAGATTAGGGAGAATAATTGGACAATAAATGCAGATTACAAAGGTAGATGGAACGTGAGATATGACTTGTGAGAAGTGCAGATAGCTTTTTCTGTAGACGTGTTCTGCTTGTCATTTTTTTTTTTTTTGTAGAAGTGTTCTGTTTCTCACCCCAACCTTGAGCCCGGCCCTTAAAAAAGGGACCATGCATAAATTTATGTTTAGTCATGCATGCGAGTTACTTTGCATGAGGAACTAAAGTGATTCTGATTGGTTGAAAATGAAGTTCGCATATGATTTAATAATTTTTTGTGTTAAAATAAAATTCTTCCCTGCATGTGTAGGATGAATCCACGTGTATGAATAACTTATGTGCTGGAATTGGATAAATTTTCAATAAAGACTTGGTAGAAAATATATGAAATAAATCAAATTCTTTCTTTAAGTTAAAATTATGTACTTTTAACATTTAAAAGTTAAAAAGTATAAAGTAATTTTTAGGGTAAATAGTCATTTTCGTTCTCGAATATGTAAAGTATTGATAAATTTGTTTCTAAAATATGAAAATTCAAATTTTAATCTTCGAAAGTGAAAAAAGTATATAGTGATAAAATGAAGTTGGATTTTATTTTTTTGTAAGGATTAACTTAATGGTTATATATTTTTGTTTGAATCTTATATTTTGTGTATGTTTATAAATCAATATTATGTTTGTTATTATGATTATTTTAATTTATACTTGTTTTTTTATTTTTTTAAGTGTTTTTGTGATGTTATTCTTACAACTATTAAAAAAGGGTGAAGTGCTAACAAAATCGGATTTGAATGTGTCACGTAGGTTTTTTTTCATTAATGATAACGGATATTAGCATTCTAATGACATTTTATCTTACAATTTTTTTATTTATTAATTTTATTTTTTATTCTTTTTATAACTTTTATTGCAAAATGTTTAATTAAATTATACGATAGTGATTTCCGGGATGAGCAAAGTCAAAGTCATATTTCCATTTTTGCCGTGAGATTGCTGTTAAAAAATTGAAAAAACCAGGGGCGGGGTATTTTATCTGTACTTTTATTTATTTTTATAAATAAAAAGTAAGGATGTGGTATCTTTTTTTTCTTTCTTAGATATGATTTTTTTTTTTTGTGTCTGTACAAGAGGATATGATCTTGATTAAACCTTAAGGTGTAAAATATCGATAGCTTGAACTTCTTTACACGTAATTTCTGTTCAATCACTAGAACAATAGTCTCTAATTCGTGTGTGGCTTTATTACCCTGGACTTTGTATCATAAAATTCAATTTTAGGTATACGTATCGTTTGCGGGTTCTCTTTTTAGACTAAAATTTCATAGTAGATGATAAAGAATTGAATTATTCAGTTTAGTCTAGATGAGTCAAATCTCCTTGATAGTACATCTTATAATTGACAGGATTTTGAACTGAAGTCTTTTATGAGCTGAATTTTAATATAGTAGAATATTCTAATGAAATTGCAAATGAATTCGTCAACAGTGAAAGTAAAAATAAAATAAGATATAAAAAATAGACTATTAGCGTGAATAAAAAAATAATAATAGGGAATATAAACTTTGTATAAAAAAATGAACATAAATAAAAAATAAGAAAGAGAGGTGCAGCGCAGTAGTAGTTACTTATAGTGCTACTCCAACGCAAGCCAAAACTTGAAACGCCTCTTTACATCTCTCTCTCTCTCTCTGTCTTTCTTCAGAGCATACAGAAACAGAAAGAAATTGCGACAATCACATGACTCGTGCCTTTAGATATTTAGGCGAGCGAAACTCGGCCACGGACTCCGCCGTCGTCGATTCCGATTTCGTCGTCATCCTCGCCGCCCTCCTCTGCGCTCTCATCTGCATCCTCGGCCTCGTCGCCGTCGCCCGCTGCGGCTGTCTCCGCCGCCTCCGCCTCTCCTCCTCCAACGCTACTCCCCAGCCTCCTCCCGCCTCCGCCAACAAAGGCGTCAAGAAGAAGGTCCTCCGCTCCCTCCCCAAGCTCACCGCCACCGCCGAATCCGCTGTCAAGTTCGCCGACTGCGCGATCTGCCTCACCGAGTTCGCCGCCGGAGACGAAATCCGAGTGCTTCCTCAGTGCGGACATGGCTTCCACGTCAGCTGCATCGACGCCTGGCTCAGATCGCATTCCTCCTGTCCCTCCTGCCGTCAGATTCTGGTGGTTTCTCGCTGCGACAAGTGCGGAGGGATCCCGGCTCCGGCGAGTTCCAGCTCCGCGCCACCGCCGCCGGACTCGGAGGGAAGATACAAGAGAAGGGAGGACGACGCGAATAGATTCTTGCCTTAGCTACTGCTTTGGGTTTATATTAACTCTAAATTCATGAATCCTTTTCTTGTTTAAAAAAAAAATATTTTCTATATAATATGGAAATAGCAGCTGGTGTGTAATTTGATATGGTTAGGGCTGTAAGTAGTAGCTGTATGTATTATTGCATTTGTGGTCTGCCAGTACCAGGCAGGGCAATTGTGTCATATCTGATTCTCTACTACAACTTGCATCAGTTCGATCAGGTTCGGATTACGATACCCCTTTGTTTTC
>PYAF01006353.1:160061-175860 GCA_007407185.1 Glycine tomentella
TTTTTTTTTTTTTTTTGTGTACTTTGTGTTGTGACTTGTGTGCGTGTGAGAATTAGGGCGTGGTATTTGGGGTTTTTAATTTTCTAAAACACTATAAAAAGTTGACAAAAAGAGCGAGATCACGACTCTTGAGTTTAACATTTTTTAAAAAAAATTGCTTGTTTTAACCTAATTTAAAATGACAGTAATTACTTTTATTTGTTTCTTTGTAATTTTTTGTAGTATTTTTGAAAAATAAGTAGTAATTATTTTCTTTAAATAAGTTTATCCAAATATTTTTTAAAAAGTAATTATTAAGTATATTAAAATAAGCAATATTTTTTGAAAAATAATTAACTATTTTCTTGAAAATGTGCTATAAATTTTTGGAATGCATTATCAACATCAGAGTCTTACTCTTTTATAAAAGGTTATTGATTGGATTTGAGGGTTGGGTAAGATGAGAAAACAAATGAAACCAATTGCTTTAATTTGCATTCAGTAATGATTGTCTAATAGGCAATGGTAGGAATATGTGAGGTGGGCCGTGGGTTTATAGAAGGATTTTCAATTATTTATATGAATTTCTTAAAGTTATTTATTCATTTTTTTTCTCTTATTCTTATATTATTATGTCATTTATAAGAATTTTAATTAATTTTTTTTAAAGAATTTTCATATCATCTAGATATTCTTTAATAGATAATTTTTTCTAAAAAATAATTTTTTATTTTTAAAAATTCTTTAAACACCTTCTATTAAAGATGGTCAAAGATGTTCGAAGATGTCATGACGGAAAGTGGTGAAGGGTGGAAACTAGGGACCATCAAGCAGTAAAGAAAATTGAGTTGGAAAAGGGACCTATCTTCACTTCATTTTTTTTTAATCATATATTTTTCTCTTTTCTCCTTTTTATTATATTTTTTCTTATAAAGAAATTAATTTGTTTTAACTAGTAAAGCAGTAGTATGTATGACTGTGACTTTTACTTTGACCGTATCAATATCAGCATGCCGTGTGCTAATCTACCAAATGACGCCACTAAATTCACTGAGAAATGATTTTGACAGCAATGGTTTGATTTTGATACATAATTATTATTATTATAATAAAAATTTATACGGTTAATTAATTAAAAATAATTTTAGATATCTGATATATGATATGAAATTCAATTGAATTATAAAGATTCAGATCCAATAAGGACCGAAAAAATTAAAGGCTACTATTTATTTGGGCCAAGCTGATGATCCCAAGTTTTTATTTTTATAATTTTCTGGATTTAATTTATTTAGACTATATATTTTGCATTAGCCTGGATCTTCATGTTGAAAATAAAATATGAAGATCTAGTTAAGGAAAAGAAATTGAGACGAATTTCACTAAGTTATTAATATATATATATATATATATATATATATGTATGTGTGTGTAATTTTAAAGTAAAGTTTTCTTTCAAACAATGGGACAATTATAAGAAATTGTTAAAATAGAAAATAAATAATAATAATTTTATTGATTCCTATACAATTATATAAAAAAATAGAAAATAAAGTGAAAAAATATATATCTTCTTGGTCATATTTTTTTTATAAATAAAAATGAAAGACAATATTAAATAATTTAATATTTAGTACTCTATTTAACCGACTAAACTATATCTTGTAATTCTTTTTGATGATATGAACTCCACTCAATGTAGGAGTGGTTATTTATTCTAAGCTCTTGAATTCGGACACAATTGCTCTTTTATGTTTCAACATCTGTCAAAAGTAAACAATATTATATAAGACTTGAAATTGTCCTTTATTCTAAATAACATAGCCATGTACATCTAATTATAATGATTTAAAAAGAATAATTTCTTTAATAGGGAATGAAATGGTAGTAGATACATAAATTTTTGAGTAAATTACAGAGGGTTGGTTTTTATTATACTGAACATCTCTGTTTTTTTAATTCTATAAAAAATATTTTAATTGTTGATTATTCTTTGATTTTTTTTTAATTAATTATCATGACCACCCATGTGATTTATTTTTATTACACTCATTGTCCTTCTCTTTTTCGGCATTACTTTTAACTCATGTTATCATTGTAAAACTTCCATTAATAAATTTAATAAAAAAAACATTCATTTATCAAAGAAAAAGCAAAGACATAAAAAAATGATGTTTAAATAGTGACATAAAAAATTTGTCGACAGTTATTTTAATACTCAACTACTTGCAATTTTGGGATTACTTAATTGAACTTAAAATCTTGATTCAACTTGTTGAAATTTAATGTGAACTATTTTATATAATGCACTTTTTGGTAGTCATTGTAATGTGGAGCAAATGCGAAATTAAAAGGAATGAATAAAGATATTTTAGATAAATAAAATTCATAAAAATCATGTGTTATTTATTTGATAGTCTTAAACTAACATTTATCATGTCTAAAACATCAAAGGGTGATTTCCACACATAAAAAAAATAAATTAAAGAATGACCAATGAAACAAAAACCAACAAATATGATATCTTTTGTAAAGTTCAAAAAAATAGAAATATCAAGTATAATAAAAGCAAACCACAAGAATGATCATTAAAATTTACTCTAAAAGTAATGTCGAAAAAAAAAAGATGACAAGTGTAATAAAAATAAATCTTAAGAGTGATCATTGTAATTAATTAAAAAATATTGAGGAGTAATTAGTGAAAAGAAAAATCAACAACTAAAATATTTTTAGTAAGATTAAATAAAAAGTAAAGATACTATGTGTAATAAAAGCAAATCAAAAGACAGACACATGTTAATTCTAATTTACTCTTAACTTTTTTTTATTCATTGGTACACGAATGCATATCTTAGCTTTAACCTTGGTGGATACTTGTAGTGGTTTTGCACACACGGCATTTCCACAAGAAGAGATCGCAGAGGCCACAATTTCCTGATTGTGAAAGAGCTCTATGGTAAATGAAAGGCCACAACTCATGATTGAGGCGAAGTCAATCCCATGCAAGAAAATTCTTGAGTGCTATTTTAGTGCTGCCTTAGCCTACCAAACCAAACACACTTTTCGGTTGACTTTAGATTGCATTAAAATTAGCCACCAAATGTTGGAGGACATGGTGGGTGGGTGTTTCTGTTACAGTTACAACAACCAAATCAATGTGTAATAAGATAAAAGAAGGATAAATAATGATTAAGTTAATCCGGTCATCCCAAGTCTAAATTTTAATCTTTCATTTTTAATTTTCAAACTTCTCCTCGTTAGTTCATAAGATAAAAGATGAATAAATAATCATTTTCATCCGTGAATATGTAGAACGTTGATAAATTCATTCTCGAAAAATGAAAATTTAAATTTTTGTTTCTAAAAACGAAAAAAGTGTGACAAATCTATCACTCCGTCCGTTATCATTAATTGAAAGAGTTTACGTGGTACATTCAGGGACAAATTTGTCAGCTTTCTATCCAAAATATAATTTAATCTTCATAGTCTTCTTTTTTTAATCATTGCAAGTATAAAATTATAATAAACATTTAAAAATTAAGAAAACAAACATAATAATAAGCATAATATTGATTAATAAGCATAATTTGTTTGTTGCTCTGACATTTCTATTGTAATAACATTAAGTAATAACAGATCAAGTTGGATCTCATTTTTTTTATAAGAATTAACTTAATGGATGTGCATTTCTGTTTGAGTCTCATTTTGGGTAAGGTATTGTGACAATATAAATTTCGAAGCAAAAATATGAGATAATAACTTACCAAAAATATAAGATTCAAACAAATTAAAAAACACATTCATTAAATTAATCCTAACAAAAAATCGAGACCAACTTGATTTTGTTATTATCTAATGTTATTACAATAAAAATTTCAAAGTAATAAAAAATTGTACTTATTAATCAATATTATACTTATTATTATGTTTGTTTTAACTTATGTTTGCTTCCCTAATTTTTAAATGTTTATTATAATTTTATGCTTGCAATGATTAAAAAAAAGAGAATATGAAGATTAAATTATATTTTGGGTAGAGCGCGGATAAATTTGTCCCTAAATGTATCATGTAGACTCTTTTAATTAACTGTAATGGATGAAAGTCAACGAAGAGATACATTTGTCACACTTTTTTACTTTTAAGGTTCAAGAATGAATTTATCAACTCTATATATTTAAGGATAAAAATAATTATTTAATGATAAAAAAAATAAGAAAATGAATCGAGTATAACAATGTTTGAAGTCTCCTTATATCAGCGCTCTGTAGTGTATGTATAGTCTTGGACGAGGTATTCCCACAAAAATACGGAATTTGAGTATTAAAACGAATAATGTGGCGCCACTGCCGTCAGTGCCATGCCATCCATATATATGGCAACGGGTGGCGTAATTTGATTCTTAAAGGAATCAAACTCGAAACCAATTATGGTAATGAGAAGTTGATATCCCACTTACAATCATTTATTGGGGAATTAGGACAAAAAAGAGAGCTTAATATTCTAAGACGCCATATATCATTAAATAATTGCTTGACTTTCGTTAAAATAAAAGTGATTCCATCGGCCACTACCTAACTAAAGATGATGTTCCAATTCCTTTATTGATAACCATACATTTTGTTACTTTTTATTTTATTATCTTAAACAAAATCAATCACATGTTTTCTTTTTAGCTCAATATGTAAACATAAAATCTATCATATCATTAAACATTTCGTAGATTTTAAAATTTAAATAAAAATTAAAATAGTATTTTTATTATTATGATGAATATACATTATTTGAATAAAGACACATAGTTGTAGTACCCATCGAGGGTCGAACCCGCGACCATGTTATTTGGATTTTGGGGTCACCCTTTTATTTTTATAATATTTTAGCCCTAACTAACATTTGAGCTTGAGCCTGAGCTTTGATTGGAGGAGATAGAGAAAGGGGAATGGAAGCGGAAACCTTCATTTGAGTTGCCATTGCCACCACCATTTCCCATGGCGTCTGTTTGGACACTGCACTTTCGCTCTCTTTCTCTTCGCGTAAGTCTTTCATTCAATTCGCTCTATTCACACATATTGACAACGATTACTATTATTAACCTTCTAAATTGAAAAATTGTAGCCATGCCTCTACATTAGTAGCAATTGCAGTAGCACTGCCACTAGAAATCGCATCAGCATCAGAAATCAAATCTCCAATTGGCGCTCTCGCGCCCAACAACTCAAACACGATTCCATCAATTCCATTACCAAATTTCACCATCAACTCGTTCATTCCGTCACCATTCCTCCCTTCCCGGTACCCTTTTCATTTCGCACTCTATTATTTATTTATTTTTTAATTGCTGTTATTATTATTATTGTTATTTTTATTATTAGTTGAATCGAAATGTTGGAAGCAATTTTCCGATTTGGGTATGTGTTGCGGTTGTGGTTTTGGTTGTGGCGGTGAGAGTGAGGGTAATAGTGTCCAGAAAAAAGAAGCGCCCTGGTTCCGTGGCTGATCTAGTTAGACGTGGCCAACTCAGATCTGATAGAAGAGGCATGTATGATTTTTATCCATACCCACTTATTATTACTCTTTTTTGCTTTCACTCCTTCATTATTGTGTACTTATCTACCTAATTTGCATATAAAGTACAAGTAACAAAACAATAATTAGTATACATACATTACAACTAGTTGATAAGGTTTGAACTAGTGAGATTGAGTTTCCTGCCTAACAAGTAACAATCGTGATCCCCCCATTTGTCTATCTGCAATTTTTTTATGCATGTTTTCAGTTCGAGGCCTCTCAAGTATGAAGACCCCTTCAATAATCCCTTCGTGAAGGTTGGCAAAAGCGACTCAACTGTTGAGATGTGCGGAAAGGTTTACCGTTTAGCCCCCGTTACTCTAACTCAAGAGCAACAGGCTACTCACCAGAAGAGGAGATTGCGTGCCTACCAGTGGAAGCGACCCACCATCTTCCTAAGAGAAGGGGACTCAGTTCCTCCGGATGTTGATCCTGACACTGTCAGGTGGATTCCGGCTAATCATCCATTTGCTACCACTGCTACTGATTTGGATGAGGACTTGGCACAAAACAATGTGTATCAAAAGCATGGAGTTCCTTTTCGGATTCAAGCTGAACATGAGGCCCTGCAGAAAAAGCTCGAAGCCCTACAAAATGTAAGTTTTAGCAAGATAAGGAAAATCAACAGTCCCATGCTTTTGATGTGGTTTGCTGTCATGCTTTCATCCTAAATCCGATGAGCTTTTGGGGGGTTAGCTTTAGCATTCTGGCTGACACTCACAGAGATCTTGGTTTTGAAATGTGCCCGTAGTTCAACTAATGTAACCCACTCTTTTATTACGATATCATAAATCCATTATAAAACTAAGCAAAGAAGATACTCTCTGATTTTGGTGTATTTAGTATGATGGAATGTCATTTGGGTTCAAGAATAGTTTTCCAAACCAGGCTTTGTTTCTTACCCACCATGAATTAAAACATTTTAATTATTGGTATTTTGGTTATGTGACCCAGATCCTTGATATCAGAAATTGGCTAATTATGACTTTTTAGGTGGTTATTTGACTTTTAGTAGCTTTTATAGTCTTGACCATTTATATGGCCAAAATTTGTTCACTCATTCTCATATTAAAGTAATCCTCTCACTAGATACATTACACACAGACATGTATATTGCTGAAGTGCTTTTACCTAATTTGGTGCACCTCTGAAGCCTTTTATTTTATTTTATGCTACAGGACCAGAAACTCGATAAACTAGTGATAGATCCTATCAATGCTAAAGAATTTGAAAGGCCATTCAACTCCCACGCCAGATTAAATGATCAAGCAGATAAGAGCTCTGTAAACAATCAGGTTAATGGTCCTACCAATGCTAAACAATCACACACACACACATTGCTAAAGTGCTTTTGGCACCACTGAAACGATTTGTATTATTTATTTAATGATGCAGGAGCAGAAACTCAATAAACAAGTGATAGATCCTATCCATACTAAAGAATTTGAGAGACCATTCAACTCCCACACCAGATTAAATGATCGAGCCGATAAGAGCTCTGTAAACAATCAGGCGAGTGATTCTGACTCCCCAAGAATAGATAGTGGCCCAAATCACTTTGAAAGTACATCATCCGAAGATCCAACACTTTAGGTTCTTTGCACACAGCTTGTACCTGTATTGATCCAGTTAAAAGTGCTATGAGGCGGGCTATAAATCTCCAGTAACACTAAAAATATAGATTTGACTTTGCTCAAAAATTTTGTACTATTCGTCTTGGAGTCTTACAACTTTCGAATTGTATAGGTGAGGACTGTAAATATAATTTTATTGCTGCTTATTGTCAAGTTATGTTACTAAGATTTCACTGAACATGTTTTTTTTTTTTTTTTTTTTTTTTTTTTTTTTTTTTTTTTTTTTTTTTTTTTTTTTTTTTTTTTTTTTTTTTTTTTTTTTTTTTTTTTTTTTTTTTTTTTTTTTTTTTTTTTTTTTTTTTTTTTTTTTTTTTTTTTTTTTTTTTTTTTTTTTTTTTTTTTTTTTTTTTTTTTTTTGTGTGTGTGTGTGGAATTTTACACTTCCTCCTGCCCCCGAACCCAATTTATCCATAATGCAATTTGATTGTACATAAAACTCAATTAAAGTTTCTGGTTCTGCAACCTGATTGATAATTGGCTAACAGTTTAGCCAGGATAACGACGAAGGACGAAAACACCTTTTACAATGTTGTGTATGTTGAACTTCATAAAAAAAAAAAATGTTGTGTATGTTGATGTTGAAGTTGAAGAGTTACTATATAAAAGGTTAAAGTTAAATTACTGTTTTTTTTCCTGGATCCAACGCAGACTGTAGATATCATCAGTCCATCACCACTTACCATTGCTGCCAAATCTAGAGTAACTCCACTCATGATTACCTTTATTAAAGGTATCTAACATAAAATTGGAATTCATCCTAAAATTATAATTGTATTTTTTTTAATTCTTCGTCCAATCCAAATATAAAAATTAAGTTCTAAAGTAATTTCAATTTTGACAAAATAGGAACTGAAATTATAATAAGCTACATTGTAATTTCATGCACCAAACTGATCTTTATAGAAGTTTTTAAAAATTTCAAATGTTTTTGTAAAAAAATTCTTTCTTTCATGTCTTAAAAGCATATCATTGTGTTTTTTCTATCATCTCTTGAAAGTATTGCATGGTGTTCTATTACATTTTTATCGTATTGTAAAGAATTTAAATAATAAATTTAATATAATCTTTAAATTAAAGTTCACTGTAGCCACATTACCGACCTTTCTAAAAGTTCGTACTATAGAGGTCGGTAACATTAAGATTTAAGAATATTAAATTGAGCATGAGAATTTCCTAAAAATTGGGAAGGTTTGATAACTTAGTACAAGTGGAAATAAAGTTGCACTTGCCCTGTTGTCGACACCGAACCGGCATAAATGGAACATACACGATTTGTTGAAAAATCAGTTTTCTAAAAAAAAAAAATATGTGAACACTACGCATTTAAAAAAGAATTAGGCGCCTAATTTTTATGTATTGTAAATGTAAATAATTTTACATTCTCCACCAATTAGAATTCACCCTAAACATTATTTTTAAAATAGTTTTTGTAAAAATGTTAACAATTTATCCTACATGACATATTTAATTGGTTGAGTGTGTTTTACATTGTCAATATGTTTAAATTAAATCCTTATATTTTTATATAAAATTTTATATTACTCTTTCTATCTTTCATCGTCATATCAAGTTATCACATAACAACCAAATTATCGAATACTTCTCTCTCTTTTCTCTTACTTCTCTTTTTTATACAATTTTTTAATAGAGATTGTGTGAATGCAAGTTGTCTTAAAATAAAAGCGAGAAATGGCCAAAAGAAGAAAAGAAAAGAAAAGCAAAAACAGGGAAGTGAGGTTGTCTTTAAAGGAAGTAGTCCGTCCCCTCTAAATCGCAAAAGTATAAAAAAAATCTAAAGTATGCAGTAAGGTAAGTGTAATTGGGCAGTGTACAGTGGGCACTGTAACAAGAATGCGCATTAATATCAGATTCAGGCTTGATTGACACAAAATTAAAATGGAAAGAACAATATGGTGAATTTCATGCTAAAGGTTGGTTTCTTTCTAATTTGAAAAGAGGAGAGAGAAAGTCTAAATTGAATTAAAAGACAAAAATATTATTTTTATTTTAATTGGTAAAATATTTTTAAATTTATCTTATATCTTGATTAGATATTTTGTATTACCAAACGTGCATTTTGTGTTTTTATTTTTATTATATTTTATTTTTGTTTAAGAATATTAATATCATTTTATAAATGTAGATTTTGGTTTTACTCATTTTCTACTCAAATAAGTGAAGAAAAAAACTTTTACTTTTTTTTTTCTGTCAAACAACTAAACAATCATATCACTTTAGACTCCTTTTCTTTCCTTATGCTCCACCTTCCTTTGTAAATCATAGTGCTAGTTATGTTTTAGAACAAGGCAAACTCTTAAATTCTCATAACGAGCAAAGCAAAATTTTCATCGAAGGCGTTATCATACTCCTAAAGTGGATTAATCCAACAGGGCTAATTTCACTCTAAAAATGCAAAATTTTATATTTATGAAAGAATAATGCATCCATATGTTTCAACATATCTTCCTCCAAATAAAATTATGACAAGCAAAATCTGTGAAGACAAGAGATGATGGCTTTAACAACTCAAGTTACAGAGTATATAACGACTTGTGTTGTGTCACTCGTTCTTGGCAGAAGCAGCCTGCTTTGCACCAACAGAAAAGAATTCAGAGATGACTTCAAGGGGCATGCCCTTTGTTTCTGGAACCTTCAAAAACACAAATATCCACGAGATGAAACAAACAACTGCGTAAATGGCGAATACACCACCAAGTCCTAAAGAGCTGAGCATCACAGGCAGCGAATATGTGATGATGATGTCTCCAATCCAGAATACTAATGCACAGATAGCAATGCAGAGGCCACGCACTCTAGTGGGGAAAATCTCTGAGCAAAGGATGTTTGGAATTGGTCCATAACCCATCACAAAGCAGCAGAAATAAACCACAACGCATACTGTTGAGATTGCTGCATGGGCAACATTGCCAAAATTTACTAGGCTTCCAATGACCAAAATAATGAGTGACACAATCAGCACGGGGATTGTAGTAAGTAGCAACTGCCTGCAAATGACGGAGTATTAAATCACAATAAATTAAGATGCATAGAAGAAAATACTAAAACGTGTGTTTTGAAAAAACAAAAATAAAATCTGCAAATTAGCTTGAGTAGAGACCAGGGCTATTCATTTATTTTCCTTTAGAATAATGCACGTGTCTGGAAATCACTAGTGGTCTTCTTCAGTAATCTTCTAAGTAACCGAATAAAACAATTTTTAAGGTTAATAACCAGAACACACACACAATTTTTACAGGAGTTCTCTTTCCTTGGTAGTTATGCTTCAACTTATGTTATGCAATGAAACGCTTTAGGATATATATATACACACACACACACACCCCCCTCAAGGAGAACAGCGACAAATTCTGTTTTTGCCCCCATCCACCAAACCGATGTCTTTAAATTAATGAGGTATCAATCGAGTTCGTCATTAATTATCACTTTATCTAATGCATGAAAAAGAAGAGATCCTTGAATACAGGCAACCAAAAATGTTAACAGGGATATATCGAGAAAACTACAGATCAGGGTAAAAAATAGAGAGCGTGCGTACCTTCTGCCTGAAATATCCATGAGCTTCATGGCTACGCCTATACATGGAAGCATCAAGAAGGTTGTGAAAGCACTGATAAGGAATGATGCAGACTCTGAGCCAATGCCTATATCTGAAAGAAGAACTTCAACACCAGCCTCTTCAAGGATTTGAGGTGTGTAATATAGAACCCCATTTATCCCTGAAAACTGCACAAACATGAAGAATTAGGTTTCAGTCATTGATAAGAAGACGTAAACCACTAAAATTGTTGCAGTAAACTGGAGAAGCAAACTAGAAATTCAGAAAGGAATAGTAAGGTCATACAGACTTCAATAGCTTTGAATACTCGAAGAAAAGAGCAAAGGAGAATTCTAAATCACTCGTACTTCAGTCAGGTTAAGCACGATGATGTCATGACTTAATATTTTACTCCATCTGAATTTTTTCCAAATGAGCATGATGATTGAAGTTCTTTACAAATGATCTTTGTAAAATTACTAGGGAATAACAAACAGTACTATAAGATAAGTCATATAACATTTAAGTGCTAGAATAATAAACACTAGTAACAACATAAGCAGACTTCAAAGAAGAAGGCTTATGTAAGGTTTTTGGACTAAATAAAATACTAAATACCACCCTTCTATCATTATAATAAACAAGGCCAATGACGAAGATAATATGAATAGTAACCACACATTACCTGCTGAAGTATTTGTATTCCAACTCCAACAATCAATGCATGCTTAACCCCTGGATCAAGAAGAGCTTTCCAACTTGGCCCTTTTGAAGCTGTCTCAGATGGGTGAACCATTGCAGGCCCAACTGGGTGTCCATCGATAAGCTCCTTGGAGTAAAGAGCAGGTTGGCTCACTAAGGCAGCCGCCTGGACAAATTCACCTTCACCGGGAATTGATACAATGGATCCACGACGAGATGCAGAAACTCCCTCCTCATGTAAATAAATCCTTTTAAACCCTCCTTGTTGTTTTCCATCCTCACCTTTATCAGTCCATTTCCATGCAAGTTGCCAGCCACCACCAATGCCTGAACTACCACCTTGCTCACCTGACCCTTGCATGAGACTACTGTGACGCCTCATGCTGCCTAGGATACTACCATGGGAAGGAGGGGGAGGCAAGTCTTTTTCAAGGCTTGTTGTTTGACGTGAGATTAAAGGACTATGCAAATTATCATCAGAGTCCCCACCAGCTGCATCTGACATGTAGTCCTCACCTTCCCTTTGTAAGCTCTCTTCATCCCACTGTTCATTTTTAACATGCGGCTCCGCTGTGCTGAACATGCTTCCAAAATTTGGAAACAGAGTGCTTCGCATGCTTCCTCCTCCTCCTGTCTCGGGGAGCTTCTCATGAATGCTACCAAACAATGTCACCAGAGGATCCATGAGTGGCATGCTTTGGTTGATGATGCTTCCGTGGCGTGACGCAAGGCCAATAGAACTCTGTCCAGTGACAGGTTTTGCTAACCAAGAGAGGCCTGCTTGGGATCCATATAATCGAATTTTATCTTTCTCTGTTGCACGTTCATGACCATCAGCCACCTCGTCAGCAGGGCCAATTATGTACTCTTCTATAGATGTATCACCCCCAATCCCGAGACCTTCAACCAGCAATGCCATCTCGCCTGTATGAATTAATAAAATCATAAAATGATTCATCATAGCATTTACAAATTTCAATAGGGGTTGAAAATTACATGCTAATTATATAGTCATGTAACTATTCCAGAGTTTCAGTATGGCAAAAATGGTCATCTTTACAATATAAAGTGATGTAACAAGTATGGTATCAGAAGCACAGGGCACATGACACAGGAAATATATAAACACGAGCTCACTCTCTTTTGCAGATCCGATTACTTTTCACGATCATTACTTGGCAGTATAACTAACAATGGAAGATACCTTCGGTTTCTCACATTTTTAATTTAAAGAATCCAGAGGTTTTGAAAAAGAGTTACCAATGACCAACCACTATTGCGGTCTCAACATCAAGAAGGGAATTGCATCAGCTTCATTTATTAACAAATTTTGACACAATAAAAAACCGCAACTCAAATTTAAAACCTTGCACTATGTGTGCTCTAAAGGAGAGAAACCCCATCCCAGGTCTGTAAATATGTATGAGCAAAAATTTAGGAAGAGCTGGGATAACACTGGGTAGCAAACAGAGGATGGCAAGAAGAAGATATGCAACTATGGAGCAGTTATTTGGGTCCCAAAAAGTCTGAAGATGGTACAATAGTGTACTGCAATAAAAACGTCAAAGGTTTTAAGTTACTGTTACAGCTACAATTTTATCCGAATCCTTAATATTTTTATAAAGTTACATAATTGTGGTTGATGCAGCGAAAGTTGCGGTTACAGGTACCGAAAATCCTTAATGTGGTAACCGCAAATTATGATTATGGACCGTATCTCAAAAATCTTGATCCCGATATTACAGCGAATTCAGATAAAGATAAATCATAACTGGTGGATTAGGCGGTAACACGATTCTCACATCACATTAACCAGATAGAGAGCGTCCTTATTGAAAAAAGATGAAAAATGCTCTGTAAATAAATAATAACATTACCCGACACATCCTCCGTTCCGCGCAATCTTTGGAGCACTTTCTTAGCCTCGAGCATCCTTCCTTTGCTGACCAGCCAGCGAGGAGACTCGGGCAAGAAAAAAATGGTCAATGCAAAATACAAGAGCGAAGGAATAGACAGAAGCCCAAGCATGAGCCTCCAGCTAGGGGCGGGAGTCAATGACATGCCAAAAACCATACAGTAGGACAAAAACATTCCTCCAGAGCCACTGAACTGAGGAAGCGTGTTCAACGACCCTCTTATCTCAGACGGCGCCGTTTCAGATATATAGACCGGGACAAGGGTCACAGCAAGGCCAATCCCAAATCCATCAAGTAGCCTCGCTAGGCACAACACATATACATTTGGGGACCACAGCATCACCAAACCACCCAAGAAATAAAGCACAGATGAGATTATCATCATGGGTCGTCGACCGAGCCAATCCGCTATGGGACCAGAGCATGTTGTGATTACCGTTGCCCCAATCAGGGACATGGCCACCACGAGCCCTTCCATAGTTGTTTGCAACGCAAGGTCTTTCTTAATGTAAACAATAGCCCCTGCAGAACAAGAATCAGTATATGTCTTATAAGCAATTTCGATCAAAGACCGATAGTAATCACTGGTCAGAACAAAGAGAGCAGAGACCATATCAGATTCAATCTTAGGTGATACTTGGTTAATTCGCATAAATAAAGATCAATCTAGAATTCTAATTCTGTTAGGGAAGTAAAAAGTAACACTGAAAGCACTTATGCAACTGTATGTAAATATTGTTCAATATTGAATTTCTTGTGAGCAAGCCTATGAGATTGAAACAGAATGAGTTTTATGGAGAGCAGGATAGATAAAAAGAAGTAAGAATTGGAATCATACCGGCGATGGTAGCATTATCCCATCCCTGGAGGAAATTACCGATGGAAGCGGCAATAGCAACGAGGACGGCACCTTTCATTTATGCGATATGGTGAAAAGCGAGCAGAGCAAGGAAGCTGTTAAATAAGAAGCAGGAGTCACGCACCAAAAACGGCTTTCTCTCTTTATTCAACTAACCAAGCAACAAAAAGAAGGTTGAGAGCACTGGTACTGGTAGTTAGTTGGGATTGAGGTTGACGGGGCGAGAAGCAATTAAAGTATCCGAAATTTCAGATCGCAACTCCCCTTGCTCACTCACTCACTCAACAAGGGTTTGTTTTCGCTGGACAGGGATTAATAAAGAGAAAAAGAGACAGAGTCACGAAATCTTTCTCTTTGTTTGAGCAGCAGTAATAATTATAATAATTATCATAAACAAGCGGAAGAGGGTAACAGTATTTTGAATAAAAAAAACGAGTGAATGATGAAGATGGAATCTGTAGTTCTGTAGTGTGTATGAGGACAAAAAGGGGTCCAGGCAGTGCCAGATCACTCCAATTATGAACAAACACTGATGCTCTAAACAATCCTGAACCCATTTCTCTATTCAAATATATATCGTACGTTACGTATTAAGGATCTGATCTGGCCAAATTGGATTCACCGAATTAATGTTGGGGTGTGTGTCTATACAAAAAATAGCTCTTTTTCTTTATGCTTTAAATTAATGTCAATAGTAGAGAAGAAAACAAAATGTCACTTTGTATTTTTGTTACACTACGCTATGTGAAAAAAAAAAAAAAAAACTATACAATAATACATACAATTTTAAGAAAATGATTTCTTTTCGTGATTCCTTCTAAGAAGAGATTCGTAATTATTTTTTGTAGTTTAATGCTCATCTCATCTCATCTCAATTATATGAATTATTATTACGTTTTTGGATTTAATATTTTTTTAATGTATGTTAACATGACAATTTTTTCTTATAAAAAAATTATTTTCTAACGTATGTGACATTACACACAATAAGAGAAATTAATGACTTAATTTAGATTGTATTTATTGTTAATGATTTTTTCAAATTAATTATTATCATTTTCTTATTTAGACTAATAGATTTATTTTCAATTAAAATAATAAACATATCTACAAAAATTATTAATTATTTTTATAATTTTTTCTCTAAAAAATTGAATCTCGACCTCTTAAAAATGTCGTAAACAATCTTGCATAGAAGATGTAAGCTAGACAATAATATATAGACAAAAAAGAAGAAGGTATTGTTAGTTTTATTTCTTTTCTTTAGGAGGATTTTTATTTCTTTGAAGGTAGATGAAAAATTAACGAATATAATAATTATGACATTTATATATTTTTTATTTTTTTAAAAAGTGCAAAATTATTTTTTAAAAATAGAAAAAAAGGATAATAATTAATTTATAAAAATCATTTAATATAAATAAGAAAATGATAGTAATTAATTTATAAAAATCATTAACAACAAATCTATTTTTTTCCTAAACTAAAAGAGAAAAGAAAAAGATATTGCTACTCTTTTATACAAGGTATTTATTATTTTGATTTTCTAATAGAGTAATTAATAATTTTTGTAGATATGTTTATT
>PYAF01006353.1:175960-193536 GCA_007407185.1 Glycine tomentella
AATAAATTAATTTTCAATAAAATTAATAAATATATCTCATAGATTAATTTCTCAATAATATTTTTTTGGAGGCAGAGATATTATAGGAATTGATTTCTTTTACCAAGGGAATTGACTTTATTTAATAAATAAAAAATAAATATTATTTTTTAGGTAAAATATTAGAGGAAATGAATAATTATATTTTAGGGAAAACTAAAGAAAATAAATTTATTTAATAAATGAGATAAATATATTTATTATTTTAATTGAAAGTGAATCTATTAATCTAAATAAATAATAATAATATTTAATTTATAAGAATCATTACTAATAAGTATCACATATTGTAATCCTTTTTAAAAATGGGATTTCTATTTAAAAGGTTGAATGATATATGTAGAAAGTTGGAACCTATATCTCTTTGACCACATGTTTGTAATTGTTATCTCTTTGACCACAAGTTTAGAAAATCAGTCGTATTTTTTTAAATTAAGAAAATCAGCAGTATGATATAAGGTGTATGAATGTAATTATTATTCTATTTTTTTTCAAAAAATAATATAAATGATTTTCTATAAAAAAAATGATATAATTATTCATCTTTCATAATAAGGTATATGTATATAATTACAGTACTATTCTTTAAAATATATTATACTCATTATTTTTGTTTACTCTTTCTCTCGATCTCTTTTGCTTGCACGTCTGTTGTAATTTGTAACTAAGCAAGGGCTTAGGCATATTTATAACCGTTTTAGTTTCCATTGAGCACATTTTTATATAAATTTTGTGATTGGCATTAATTTGAACATATTTCAACTACACTTAATAGTCAAAATCAATTCTATAAAAAATATTTTTATTAAAATCTAAAACAGACTGATATTTATAAATTATATTTACAAATTTGTTAATATGGTTGTTTAAGAATTGATTTTAAGCATCTAAAAAAATTGTTCATTATATTTCCACCATGTGTCAAATTTTTTAGTAAAATTAAAATCTTTAACTTAGTGAATTAGAAACACCCATAATCTCCAACAAGAAAAAAAAGAATGTTCATTATATTAAAAAATATAATAAATATATTTTCTAATAAAGTTTTGTCATTTTTAATTACTTGGCCGCTGTCGACATTTTCTTAATGTTTATACACTTTGCTTGAATAAACCGTTTGGGCTCGTAACTTAAACGCCTTTAATCAAAACCTCTTTGCTCACACCAACTCGTTTAATAATCCTAATCATTTGCACCCGAATGAATCAACCTTACATTCAAAGAGTACTTCCTTAAATATATACTGCAACGGGGCTATCTCTCCAAATTGATATTCACTCTTCTATATATATAAAATTAACTTTTATATTAATTAAGAAAGTTAATTATATTATTTAATTCTACTAATTATATTTTAAAATATTTTTTTCTTTTAAAATGCTTCTCATTGAAATGTGATAGTCTTTAAAAAGAAAATAAAAAAAAAAGAATAATGACAATGATTGAAATAAAGATTTATTTAATTCTCTATCTGAAATTAAAAATTATAAAAAAAGTCGAAAGAGGTTTGAAACCATACTTATTTTTAGGAGGATAGATAAAAGGATTCAAGTGAGATCCAATGTAAATCCAACTTGACCCAATCCAGAGGAATCAATAGAAAAAATAAATCTACACCAGATCCGACAATCGATTCAAGAGTATTTTTTAGATGATATCATTAGATAAGATAATTGGAATTTGTTTATATTTGAGTCTGCTCAAGTTTTTTATTTTTTTATTTATTATAATTGAGTTCGAAGGAGTAGTACTTTGTTTTTAAAACTAATTAAAATGTTTGAAAAACAGTGACATTTTTATACCAGAAAAAAATTATATGCATCTACTGCACTAATAATAAAAAAAGGAAAACAAGTCTTTTGTTCTAGAAAAACTGGGTTTGGATTCTTTAAACAAAATTTTGGGTTCAAATTTTGTGTTTGAAAGGAGAAATTAATAAAAATGGACAATTAACTTTTTTGAAAACAAAACTATCAGTCAATTAGTTAATTCTTCGATAGTGTATTTATAAAATCGTTATTAGTTACACTTACTTTTTATGGTAAGATGATGATGGGAAAAACTGAAAATGTATAAAAATATTTGGGATAAAAAGAAAGTGTTTTTTTAAGGAATGAAAAAAAGCATTATAAAATATTAATAAGTCCCATGTGATACATTATGATTTATGTGATCTTACGTGAACTTGGCTATTATATAAAATAAAAGGCTTGCACTAAACCTTTACGTGTACGTTGTGTTTGTCTAAAAAATAAAACATGGCAATTTTATTAATTCAACATATGTTTACAAACACATGTGCTTCCTGCATCTTCAGTTATGATTGATTTTTTGAGCCTGAATGAGTCACTCAGATCTTAAAAAAGAATTAAATGTCATAGTACCCCTATATTAATGGCGGACATAAATAAAAAAGATAGTAAAATAATTCAATGAATTAACTAAGTATGCAACATACATAATTCGAAATCATAATTTGAATAAAATTAAACAGTCCATGTACTTGTTAACCAATTATAAATTGTCATATGTGATGATTTTTTTTAAAATTTATAATAATTACCTTTTTTTAAAGGTTAAATTATTTTATTAGTATAGATTGGATTTGAACACAAGGTGTGTCAAAATCAAAATGCAAACAGAACTTCAAGAAAGTCTCCATAAAGACAAAAGAAAGCTCCCCACCCAATTTACAAAGATGCAAATAATATGCTGTAAAAAAACCAACATATAATACATATCCTAAATCATAGTTCCAAATTAAACCTACTAACATTTCAAATTAATGGTGAAAATAGGTGTAAGCTGCCAAAAGTTAAATGCGGTAGACCAGATCGAATTGAACAACAAAATAAAGAAAAAGTCATAAATAATAAAATAAAGAAAAAAGCAAAATTAAATAAAATAACTTCAATTTTTTCACTGAATCCTAGAATTGTTTTCGTTCATTTGACAAAAAAAGTCAGCACAGAAAATAACATAGACAAAAATGTTGAAGGCAGAAGGAATGGGAGAAAACAATTACTACATTTAAAGTGAGCGGCCAGAATACTAGGTAGTTGATAGCTGGGATGGGGGTACAAATGTCACTAGTTGTTAAACATGCACCACATGAGGCATACTTAGTTAAGTGGCGCAATTTCACGATTTGTCACATAATAATTCACGACTTAAACTTGTGTTTTTAGTGTTAGTAAAAGTATGTGTTTTTAGTACTCCTTCATTTAATACTTGTATATGCACCATAGGGGTATACAGGTAGTTTTTCATTTAGGCATTTTGTTTTAAAATTTTCTTTTTTATTATTCTAAGGGGTGTAATATTAAAAAAAGATACTCCAACACTCAAATTAGATCTCGAACAAAAATAATAAATGAGTATTTAATAGAGTGAACAATGTCTTATTTCTATATTTTTATAATTATTTATACAAATCTAAATGAGTCTAAGACATATGAGTCCTTGTACATCATTAATATATTAGGTAATATTCTTATAATTATCATTAATGATTTTCTTATAACCTTAACAACTTTATTTAAGATAATCATGCTTTTGTAGTTATTCTTGGGCATATTTGTGGATATTTTTAGGCTAGGCCAAGTACTCTAGTAACTTTAGAGAGGAGTATGTTCATGTAATAAGTATGAGACATATAATACCTTGAGACCTGGCGCGGCTGGCGCTGGATTTCGCGCGGTTAGCGCCAGGCCCTTCTGTGAGAAAATTGAATTTGAAGTGCGGCGCGATCAGCGTCAGGGTCCACACGATCAGCGCCAGGCTTACTGGAAGTTGGCGCTGATGGTGCCAGGTCAGCGCTGGGAGCGTCAGATGCTCTGGAAGTTGACGCCTGGAGCGCCAAAGTGGCGCCAGGGGCGCCACCAGTTTTCCATCCCGCGCGGATGGCGCCATGAGTGGCGCTGATAGCGCGGGAAGTGGTCTGGAAAACCCAATTCCCCTGGTTTTCCACGCGACCAGCGCCAGGTGTGGCGCGGGTGGCGCCACAGCCTCTGGAAGCTGGCGCGGATGGCACCAAGGGCGCCAAAGTCTCTGGACTGCCACGCGGTTGGCGCGAGAGTGGCGCTGATGGCGCCAAGGCCACCGCCATTGTGGCGCGGATGGCGCCAGACCTCTGGCAGACCACCTATATAAAGGAAAATCACGAATTTCAGAGGAAAATCATTGTTCCTCTTCTTCCCTGAGCCTAGGCCACCATTAATGCACCTTAGGAACTTCATATCTTCATTATAAGCCACTAAAACACCTCCTGATCGCTACTAAACTTGACTAGAACCAATTAGAAGCCAATTTCAGCCTAGCTTGTGAGAGAATTTCTATTCTTTTGAGTTTCTTCAGAGGGTGAGCTTGGAAGGGGAAAGAAGCTGATTCCAGGACACCAGAGCTAGGAGAAAGACTTCTCCAACCCTTCTCTTTTGACCTGAGGTAAGAAACTCATGTTTTAACCGTTTAATTTGTGAAATGGAAAATTGGAGGAATAGTGATAAATTGGTCATAGGGCTGAAATTAGGCCTAAGTTCTTTAGAAAAGTACAGTCAGGAGGCTGTTCTGAGTCATATGGAACTCTGAAATCGAAATTGTGATGAAGTTTGAATTTGGCTCTGGGAAAGTGAAAGTGTCTATGAATGAGGGGTACTATGGCCTGTATTAACTCAAGTGCCTTTACAAAAGCTGATCATAAGGCCAAATGATCGGTGAAAATGTGTGAATATATCTGGTTTGGTTGAGTTGAAGCATTATTGGTTCTTGAGATTAGTAAAGCTTTGAATTAAGTTGTACAGAGTTTTAAAGGGAACTCTGAGGCCTTAGTCAGGCCGAGACAGACCCTTGAGGGTCAATGTATGGCTTAGTAAGAGCCGGACTAAGATAAACTTTAAGTTAGAAGACAAAACTGTTTATAAAAAGGAAGGGTGTTTCCTTCCATACAAGCGGTTGAACACCGTTTCTGATTGTCTATTTCATGCCTATTGTAGGGCGTGAGACGTATAGCATTGGTGGAGGTCACCACGAGACTAGGAGAGCTGATTCTGAGCTGAGACCAGGTAAGCTCAGTGTTTTTGGGGAATGTTTCCCCTGCTTATGTTCACTACACCCTAAATGGGTGATTGTTTGATGTATTGTGCATGCTGATATTGTATGATGCTGTAATACTGTTATATGTATCAGATGTGATAATATGTGGTGATGGCATACTGCAAACGAAATGCTAGATATACCCTGAGATGGGGTACATTTGTATTGATTACATTAGCATAACTTATGCTGGGTTGGATTTTGATTGATGATGATGATACTGTGTGTTATAATTGCATGAGCAATTACTGGCCAATAGATTGAGGAACTATGGACCCCATTGGGAATGTGCCCTTAAGTGGATGATCTCCCTTGGGACAATCCATAGGCGTCCATGTAAATCCTGAATAGATGTGCCTTTAAGTAGATGATCCTATTCAGGTATTGGGCGGCAAGTCCTGAGTAGATGTGTCTTTCAGTAGATGATCCTACTCAGGCAGGAGTCCTGAATAGATGTGTGCCCTTCAGTGGATGATCCTATTCAGGCAAATTGTGTGGATTGCATATGCTTATTCTGGGCTGTTATGTACTTGCAGCTTGTTCTTGTGAGCCATGAAGGCTGATTGTATGATGAAGTTCTCTATGATATGATTTTATTGTGTTATGTTATATGTATATTTATATGCTGGGAAGTGAACCAGGGGGAGGGAAACCTCCAAGAACCCTGAGTTTACTGAGATGATGATCTCACCCCTATTGGGGCTATGTTGCAGGAGTTGAGACTGAAGTCACTGAGAGATCCCAAGGCAAAAGGCCTGAGCTGGGATAGTGTGATAGAGAACCCTAGGCTTAGAAGACCAAGCTTGTTGGCTCACTTGTATTTTGGATACCTAGGGAAAATGTATATATTTTTGAGGACTATGTATATTGTAAAAAGACAGAGATTCACCATATATGTACATAATATATATTTATATTGGATTCAGGCTTCCTTTATTGTTTTTGTTTTCATGCTTGCTGCATTATTCTGATATTGTAATAATGTAAATACGCTGGGTGCACACGGGTGTTACAAGACATATTCAAGTACTCGACTAAGTCGAGTACTAATTACCTTCCAAAACAAATGTCTTGATTTACTAGGAGATGTATATATTCAAATATACTCGACGTAACTGAGCTATTCATAAGAACAAGTTTCTTATGATATTAAAAATGATAAGTATTTGATCTAGCCAAGCACATGAGTACTCTTCAAATGAGGTTCATGTTTCAATATCTTAAAGGTCTTAAGGGTATATCCAGATTTTCAACTAGACTAAATTTTGATGCAATATAATACCACATATCACTTTAAGATTTTTAGTTTATTTTAAAAGTAATAAAATATTGATTATTTTTAATAATAGTCTTATACATATTATCTAAATAATTAATTCATAATTATATTCTTACTCTTTTAAAATAGATGTTTCAATCAAAGAAAACCATTTTCTTATAGTAAATAGTATAATTTATAATGTATTTAATACATGCTAATTATTGAAAATAAAAAATAGCGAGATAAAGAAATAATATCAAAGAAAATTTTAAAAGAAAAAATGCAATATTAAAGTTAAAATTTAACTCAATTTGTTAAACAAGATATACGACTATTTTAAACTTTTTAATATCATTTTCAATTCATATGGATAACAAAAAACACTATTCTGATCTCGGTGAAAAAAATTATTTCACTGCCACAACAAACTTTTGCTTTGACGAAAAATAATTTGAAATATGTATTTTGACCAAAAAAATTGTTTAAATCCAATTAGGTTCGTTTTTAGAATACCCTATTTTGATGACTTATAAAAACCCTACTTTAGTCATATATATATATATATAAGTCGATGCAGTCTAGTTTTCGTACGTAAGTTCACGTGACAACTTAAGAATTAATTTGAATCCTTGCAATTATAAGTCTTTACCAAATGCTGAGAGCATTCCGGAGTCCCGACCTTTCTACCAATAAAGTGTATTTTATTTTTAAAATTATTAATTAATGTAATTTTTTAAAAGTTGTAAATTTTACGAGAACGATTTTTTTTTTTGCAATTTATAAGAATTTTTATAAAGTTAAACATAATACTCATAAAACTCGATTTATCTCATTTTTTTTCTTTCAAAAACTACATTAATTTAATAAAAAAAACAAATTATACTAGTTTAATGAAGGAAAAAAAAAAAACGATTCCAGGAGAATTAGTTTATATGCCTCTGTAATAGGCTGTAGGCATAATAGCGCCGAAGAAAACGTGACTGGAGATAATGAAATTAGGCAATCCGATCTGAAATGATTTCAATTTAACTCAAACAAACTTCAAGCTAGAATAGAATCTGAACGCCAAATCTGGAATATACCACTCTCTATTCTTGTGGACAACAATGGACAATGGTAGGTCCTTTCTCCATGTGCCATGCATATGCTTCATGTCTCGCGCACAATCCACATGCACTACTTGATGACGATTTTTGTTCTGTTTTACCATGCCAGACCCAGTTACTAATTGAAAACTTTCAAGTTTCAAAGAGACTTTTTTTTTTTGTGTGTGTAGATGAAATCAAGATATCCTCTACTAAGAGAAAATGTTTTTTTCTAGATAATAAGATTACGCTATATTAGTTGAAAACTTTCAAGAGAATGAATAGCTGTTGTAGAGCTTTTAAAATTGGCTTGAACGAATTTAATCTTATAAGGGTACATAGTATTCAGTTTGTTAACTAACCTTCTTTTTTTAATCGGAGAGAGATAATTTTATTTTAAAATTACTGATATATAGTGTAGAATTTAAACTAATTATTTTATTTATAAGGAATCTAAATTAAATCTCAAAATGGAAAGTATTTATTCGTATTTATGATTTGTAAAGTGAAGTAGTAAATATGAATAACTACTTATTATTTTAATTATAAATTAAGCATGAAATTAAAAAACGATAAAATAAATAAAATTATTGAAAAATAATTATTTTTGTTTTTTTCATTTTATATATTTTTTAATAATAAAATACAAAATTGTACTTGACATAACTTATTATTATTATTTTAAATTTTTTAAAGTCATAATTGTTATTCCATATATGAACTATATTTAACTTTTTATTTATATACTTCTAAAGTCATGTAAATTTCATTCATAAATAATGACTTTTGGAGTGAATGAATTCACACGGTGCTTGAGTAAAAAACAGTTATGAATTCACATAGTGCACTCAAATGAATTCTTCACATATACTAATATACACCAGAAAATAATATGGGAAGAGGAATGAACACAAACACACGGCTTTTTTTTTACCAAAAGGAGGCATTTTTTATCTTTCAAAATTATCAAATGGTGTAGATTATAAAATATATCTATTTAAGGATAAGTAGTAAATGGAACCACGATTTTATACATAAAACTCATAAATCCTGCTATGTTTTTTTTTTTTTTTTCTCGAAGAAATAGTGAACATTTTCGACAATAGAAACTAGCTTGATTGGCTTGTAATTCTAAGGTGGCCGATGTAGCAGAATTATAGGTAACGGAGAATGATCGAATGGAGGGGAAAGTTGTTATTATCGCCTATAGAACGGGTAAAGTTGTGGTTTATGGATTGAAATTAAGGTGGAAGATAAGTTTTAAGATCGGTCTAACTGTGAATGAGAGATCTAAAATAAATTTAAAAAATATATATTTTATTTTATGAGATAATTATATAATAGTTTTTTTTTATCAACACCATATATTTTTGTTAACATACCTTTTGTTTTATAAAACACAAGGGAATTAATGAGATTGAAACAGTGACGAATTAATTTATCATTTAATTAGCTAGATTTCTAATTGTTCTTGATCGAGATCCATGAATACTACTATAACATGCTTACTTTTCAACAGATATGGTATAAGAATTTGAGTGTGTAGGAATTAATTTCTCAACAGAAACATACTAACAAAATTTAAAATGAGAGGAGTAGTTGACTAGAGCTGAGAGATGCGCAAATAAAGACGAAGGTAAAGAAAAGCAAAAATCTGACTCAGATATATGCCCAATACTAATGGCAATAGTGTGGCTGTTGAAATACGGGTAATGATCAATTGACAGGGATGTGCGAGAGAGATTGGAAGAGATCGAAGACAGTCATGAAGGAGTATGTGGGTAACAGTTTTTCGAAAACATATTATTTTTAATTTCTTAATCCACGACACATCCTACTATTCTCTGATACTTTTTGCTGCACTTATTTATAAAATAAATAAATAACATGTATTCATCTAATTTAATTATTAAAAATGTTATATAAGAAAAATCCAATAGAAATAATATTTATATGTACAAAAGGTCCTTGTCTGGAGTCCACACATGACAGCGGTAGTATTATTTACGATTTAGAAATTAGAACTGCTACAACTACAAGGAAAAGCAAAGGAATAAGAAAAATATTGAGTACTGAATTGAAGAAACAGTGACATTGATCATGACTGGTGAGTACGTACTGGCTGTGCTGGCATGATTGCTGTTCCCTGGTAGTGCTTGTATTGTATGCCCCTTTCAACGAAAACAAAAAAAAAAAAAAATCAATTATTTTTTTGCAATACATCGTTTAACACTATTTTTCTCTCAATTTTTTTTCCCATATATCACATTTATTTCTCTTTCTTTTACTCCTCATTTTTTTTATATAAAAAATACGGTACACTTTATTTAATATATCGTATTCTCATACTTAGGGGCTCATGCTGGAATGTCACAATTTCTTGCGCTGTGGTTTTTCGACTCTCTTTCAAGTTTTAACGTTCCTTTTCCATGTCTGATTAATTGATAGTTTCATAACTATAACATGAACGTATGTGGAATGAGTAATTATCCTTTATGTACTTAATTTAATGAGCACTTAGATTTGGTTAGCCTGAATCGTCACGGAACAAGATTCCTTTCAAGATGATGCTTTATTGCTTGATGTAGAGAACGAGGTTTCACTAGTTTAGCCAACTTGAATGAAAGGTTAAACTTCCGTTATTGGAATTTTTGCAAATAATTCTACGCATTCCCATTTGTTATCTTTCATAAATATTGTCATGAGGGACGCCTGTTGCTCTCGAGCATTCTAGTTCTAGTGTAATATATGTATCTCTTATTCTCTTTACAAGCAAAAAGCAAACACTTGATCTATATATGTTACATTAACAACAACGGTTTTCACAAATAACATTACTTTGCAATAATTTATACAACTTGGAACTTTCTCGATTTAACTTATCCTAATAAGCTTTTATTCATTACAAATTATTCATTCATGGGGAAAAAAAATACTAGCCTTATTGTTTGGGTTAATTAGTACTTTTTGTTTAATAAAAAATAAGTTATTAATATAAAATTATAAATTCATATTAATAATATAGTAGTATTATCTGAATACTTAATATTTTAATTACATATTTACATATCAGTTAATTTAACGCTAAACCCTTATTAAAACTTATGACATGATGATCTCTTTGCTGGATCAGACGTCCGAGAATCTGTTACAGACGCGTCTTGTCCGTGTGTCAGGTTGTAGTAACAGAACATTACAAATCTAGTACAAGATCTAGCTTGATAATAGGCATACATGCATACACGCGTGAGTTATTTAATTAATCATATGCTATGCTATGCAAAGTTCAAACACATTAGTAGGCTGTAGTAACACACATATTTTAAACATGCTGGGCCAGAGGCCAAGAATCTAGCACCTGCTGCAAGCCTACCCTATTAAAGGGTGTTGAAGTGGACATGTCCTTAACTTGAGCATTTGCAGCTCCTGAGAATGCCATCAAGCCAGCATCCACATCAAGAGGGAAAGTGTTGAGGAAATTGCTTGGATTTTGATTCAACTTGTTCACCCAGCGCATGTTATTGTGGTCATCTAGTAATTGATGATATTGATCGTAGAATGTAGCGTCCTCCGTTTTGGTTACTTTTGGAAGAATAGTTTGTTCGTTGGTCTTCAGGGTGCAATTCTGCTGGAGGGGCTTGAAGAATAGGTCCGAAAATGATGATGGGTGGTTTCTGGCATTGGTGATTTCTAATGGGAAAAGATGAGGGTTATGAGAGAGGCCATTTTGGTCTTGGTGGTGAATCAGAACCGGGCTTTGGAAGTCTCCTTGAGAATGGGATGAACTTTGGGATTGAGATTCTAGATCCAATGTAAAGCAACTTGGGCTTGCAAGTGATGGAGGTAAAGCACTTTTTGTTGGGGACGAAGAAGCATCTGAATGTCCTTGGACTCGGAGCACTGGACTTCTCTTTTCCCCAGATTTATGAAATATCCTGCATATAACCCACTCCTCCTGTGAAAAACATTGGAACTGTAATTAATAATATGTAAGTTAGAGATCTTACTATTGTGCACTAGAGATTAATTAATCACAAGGGATGAGATGTGCATATAATTAAGACGCATTGAATTACAATTTAAGAGGATAAGGATCATTAACAATTTCACATGTTAATTGCTAGTAAAAATGACATCCAAAAAGGTTAATAAATTTTGTGAAGGAAGCCGTGAAAACGGTCAAGTTTGGTTGGTGAAAAGGAAATGACATGTAGGTGGGTCAACCCAGAAGCAGACAAAATTAAAGAGGAATGGGAGATAACTTGGTTGGCACGGCGCACGTGGCATAGATTCTGTAGTACCTTAGAGGGGTGAGTGTGGGGAAGGGAAAAGTGAGCATCCAAAACCAAACGGTACTCGTGCATGACCCATTTGGTCTTTTCACCACGAGGGGCCCTGCCTTTGTAGAAAACAAGGGTCTTCTTCATCCCAAGTAGGGTTCCACTGGATGCACTGTACACTTCCTTGTCCTTCCCAGTGGCTTTCCAGTACCCAGCTCCGGTTGCTCTGTTTGTTCTTAGTCCAGTTGGGTATTTTCTGTCCCTCAAACTGAACAGATACCACTCTCTCTCCCCCATCTTTGCCACATCTGCTTCCTCACAGTCACACAACATTAATTACTAATTAACATCAATAACACAATATATATAACAACAATAACACTTTCACTTGTTCAATCCAGGGCATGGACAAATGTTCAAGATCATAGATAATACTATATATTATGGAAGAATTGAATGATGTCCTCCACTAATCTCTACTTCTCTTGTTTTAATTCTTTCACATATGCTGCTCATATGCGTCTTAAATCTATAAGTTGTTTACTATATATACCCGCACACGAATCTTTCTCCCACAAGCTTAATTAGGCAGGCACTTACAACAATTTTATATTTCTATCAGAACATGCGGTGATGCATTTCTTTTCTTTTTTGCCTCTAATTAGTATGTTGGATGGATGAAATTTTCAGGACATTTAAAATTAATGCATGGTGGCGATTATCTAGGGAGGCATAAATTAGTAAAAAAGTGAAAAATTAATGCAGTAAGTGAAAAAAAAAAAATAGTTGCAAGCGGGCCTGAGTAGCTCAAATTTTGTTCAAACTTTCTTAGAATTAAGTTACTGTCCACTCTCGATCATTCAGCACAGTCTAAAATTAGGGACAAGGAAAAACAATAAGAAGACCCAAAGCGGGGAAGCTGATGACGCCATTAGAAATTTGAAGCGACATGCTAGTAGATAGCCCACAATATATGTCTTCGGTTCACGAATTAACCTAAATATAAGGCCAGAGCCAGCAGGAATTGAAAGTATATAACAACGAGAAAACATTCTAGCTAAATAACATAACATAACATAACATACATCTGATCTGACTCTAAAAGATTCTATACTGTAACCATTTAGTAACTATTTTTTCTCTCTTTTTATTTTGGTTGATGGAAATCAACGTGTGTGAAGGTTTGGACGGGAGAAAATATATATAGGATATATATGATACCTGGAAGTTCCCAAGGCTCACACCTATTGAGGTCAACCTCAGCAAACTTGACGTTAGAGAAGGTGCCATTAAAGACCTTTGAAGCCAAGTAAAAGGTTATAAGTTCTTCATCAGTGGGGTGAAACCTGAAACCCGGTGGCAGACCTTGCTCGTTTCTCCTTTCATGATCACTAAGTTCACACAGTAGCTCTTCCATTGCCAACATGACCTTTTTTTCTTTTTTGTGTAAAGAGGAAAATATATATTGGATGAGGTAAAGGGGTTGCTGGAGTGATTGATATATATAATGAATGTTTTAAAGGGAGTTCTGAAAACGAGGGGAGGAGTAGAATAGATCGATCGAACACAACCGGTGAACAGGTATACGTATGAACCTCAACGTGGACATACAGATACTGATACAGTACAGAACCAATTTTCTCGAAAGAGTAAATGAGTGAAAAACTGGAGAGGATGCTTATATATCTTTGAAAAACTCTATTCTACTTTTTTTAAACTAATGTAATTAATTAGTACAAATGTACAGTACTTAATTAAATATATAATTCTATTTATTAATTTATTCAATTTTTCTATTCCCTATAGTATTAAAAGTTAACTCAAGTTATCAAAATAAAGTAAATAAATAGGTCTAAATTTGAGTAAACGTTCTTAATTGTATAGTGGTCCACTTAGGATATATATAAGGTGCGCGAACTCCATTTATTTGAGGTAAGTTAATCAACCATTTTAAAAAATGGCTTTACTGACATAATTCTTTAAAAGTTAATTTTGAGGTTTCTAATCTAAACAACTTTTATATAGTACATAAAAATTAAAGTATAATAAGTGGAGTATTTTTTTCTTTTAAAAAAACGACAAGCGTTAACAAAACTAAAAAAAATGGGTAGTTTCGAAGGTGATTGTTTGCGGGTTAAAGTAAGGATTGCATTAAATGCAAGGCTAGTTGCACAGTGTAATTTTCTTTGGTTTGTTGCGATATATGGGAATGGGGTTGAATTGCAGTGTCAGGGTTCCAATTCAGAAAGAAGGGCATAGGATGAAACTACGTGGCCTCTCAACAGTGATTATCATATCATCACATCACCTTTTAAAATTACATATATAGGCCAGAAAGTGTAGTAACATATTTTTTTGAAGGAATGTAGTAATTTTTATAAATCCTTTTAATTAGACACACTAATTTCGAAGTGGTGGATCTAATTTTCTGTGAAAATTATAAACGGCTAGCTTATGTTGTAGTAATTTTTCAAGAATGAATTTGAAGTGAAAAGCTGAAGATAAATTGATTTAAGATTAAATTTAAGAGAGAATGTAATGGAGTGGTGCTTTAATTTATTATCACCACACAGAAGCTGAAATAATTGAATGTGATTAATTATTAGTATAGTAAATGATTGTGGTTGGAAGCAAATAGGAAGTACCTACTCCCTGAGCCCTTGTATGATGTAGCTAGGTAGCTAGCTAGCAACTAGTAAACCATAATAGTAGAATGCAGCAGCGTGGGTGTAGCTGACCTGGGGGTGGTAGTACGTACTAAATTGTTACTTAATTCAAATGGATAGTGCACGTGTATAAGTATAATAATAGATTGATAAATACTATATTGGTTTTTTTATGAAAACATATAAAAATATATTATTCATGATTTCTTTTATGTTTTATTATGATTTCATAATAATTTTAAAAAAAAATTAATCAATGTTATAAAGGTATCGATGAGTTAGTAAAATTTGAATAGATAAAAAATTGTATAATACTACTGTAGTATAGTATAAGCAAGAAGGCATCCGCACACGGCATTGGCAGTAATTTGAATGGTGCAGGAGCAGGTGCGTGCATGTGGCTAGCTTAGATGTTAGATCTTTAGTGACTCGGCCAAGTAAAAGATATAGTATAACAGGAACAGCAGAACAAGAATCCAATACGCCATAGGTTACAGTATATGTAGGTTACATAAGCCTAAGTTCTTAGCCCCCTGGACGGTGTCTCTAGCTGTGCTCTGAATTTTCATAATAATATCATGCCTTGTTTTGCTTGTCTTTCCCCTATTGCTATTGCTTCTTGTCTTCTGCACATATCCCCATCCTGAGGTGAGGTATAGGTATGTATAGCACTCTAATTTCTCGTTTTCCTTAACACAATACTACCTTCTTGGTCACTGGAGACTGGTGACTCATCACCTGCCATACAGTAGTATTTATAGGCTGCTTTTCTTGCTTTCCATTTTCATTCATTCATTCACAACTTTTTTATATGTTTAATTACCTTTATCTCCATTCATTTCACACTTTCTCATCTTACTCTATGTGTTTGAATGTATTAGTTTAACACGTGAAATTTTATATCATATATATGTTTCATTTTTATGAAATCTATTAAAATATTTTTTTAAAAAATAATATCATAAATATATTTTCATAAGATCAAATAGGTTTTAACTTGTGTTTGGTTAAAGTGAAATTAAGGATGAGGAATGAAAATAAAAAGAATGAAAAGGAATAGATAGATAAAAAGTAAATATGTTTGGTTGAAGAAAAAGTGGTATGATTTTTTTTTTTTTAAAATATAGATCCCAGTATGTTATTACTCACAAAAATTAGATGAAACTGTGTGAAATATACAATAATTATAAAAGAAAGGGACAATGTCATATTATTATTACAAAACTAGCCTTTAATTGCACATTAACTATCCAAGATTTATCAAAATGCTGACTCAAGGGTGCAACATTTAATGCAGCTAAAACTTCCTAAAAAAAACTAAATTTAGTCTCTAGTTAGGTATATAAGACATAATCAATTATATGTCTTTGTTAAAAAAATTGTTTTAGTATGTTACATATTAAAAATAAATAAATAACTTTGTAATAACTAATAAGGGAGAAATTGTATTTTTTTTATGTACTAATTTTTTTAATTACTAAATCATTTTAATTTAAATATTTTTTCTTAACTTTTTCTTTCTATTCTATTTCAATCTTTTTGCACATTTTTATTTTTTTCCTCACAACCAAACACAATATTAAAGAAAATTTATTAGGATCAACCGAGGTTAATCTGACTTCAATACAATTATTGTAGAAAAAAGTTTTAAAGAAATTATTTATAATACTTCCGTATTAGTTCTAATATATTTTTCTACTAATCAACTCCCTTTCCTTATTTTTACTCGATATAGTTACTGTTTTAGATTTATTGATAATGACCTTAACTAACATTATGCAACCATACAAGAAGAGTAGAAGGAGGTAACTTAAAGAAAATGTATATATCATATATGTTTCAATATTCTTCTCATTTCAGCCACAAATTACCTTTACTTTCTCACCTTAGTTTATTTTTCCCTTACATTAGTTTTGTATATATGTGCATAAGAATATCCAACTGAAATTTATATAATTGGAAGACATAAATTTCAAAAGATGGTATTTAATTATGTATGCATTATAAATTCAAGATTTTTTTCTTCACTTTCTTGAAAGTATACACATCATAGAAAAAGATAGCAATAAATGTTGTGAATTTTTTTAACAAGTTTATAAAGAATAACTTGACAAAATAAATTATACAAAGATAACAAAAAATCCTTCCGTACGGATCTATACAAGAATCGGTAAGCGTTAGGAGTTAGAAGTAGAACTTAATTAGGATATGTAATAAGATAGCGTATAAACTACGTGTACGTACACTGCACGTACTCTCTGTTATCATACCTTGGGCCTTGTTCGATACAATGACCCATTGACAGAATGCATACATACCAAAAGAACAATAATAACAACGTTAAATATTGAAAGCAAAAAGAAAAGTTTAAATATTTACAATCTGGAAAAAAGGTTAAATTTATTTTACCAAGTAATAAAGGTTAAATATGAAGTGTAAGATTCTTACTCTTTTTCATTTCAATTAGACAATTTTAATATATATTTTTTTCTTTAGAAATGCATTTTACATATATAATATTCCACAACTAGCCCACTGTTTCATCCTCATCATTATACATACATACATATATATATATATATGTGTGTGTGTGTGAAATTGGCTTACTTCAAAAGTAATTTCTTATCATTCATTCTCTTGGCTTATTAAAAAATATATCTTATCTATATATTTAATATTCTTAATATTGTCTATTCCTTTTAATCTACCATTTTTCCAAATTGAATTCCAGTAGTTTTTTTTTAAGTAAAATTCTTTTTTTATATCGGCTTTAAGAAAAATTGTTAATAGTTAAATAAACTCATATCCAAATTAAATTTGTTCATTATAAATTCAAAATATAATTTAAATATTTCAAGATATTTATTTTACATGGATTTCAATTCCAATATAATTTATATATTTAAAAATATTTAATTATTATGAATGCTAATTATATAAAAATAAATATTTATCCCATTCTATAAACATTCTAAAATACTAGTTATTTTATTATTTATTTTATTATATGTTGAAATTGAAAAATAATTGTTTTAATCTTTTAATTTTATATTTTTTTAATTGTAATCTATTTAATTAAATTTGAATGAATATTTATTAAGTTAGTTATATGACAAAATTTTATTTACAATATGAGTTTATTTAACTATTAACA
>PYAF01006353.1:193636-243653 GCA_007407185.1 Glycine tomentella
TTACAATATGAATAAATAATATATATATGAATTATAAAGATTTTATACTTCATCTAATCACAAATAATCTGATACATTTGTTAATTTTTATAATAATAATTATTTTATATAGTTTTTTAACCGATTGATAGTTTAAAAAATTTTATGTTGACAATACATATGTCTATTACTATTTAAAATGTGAGTTTAACTTTTATGTATTTTCCGGGTAAAAATATTTACACCATCAATCAATTATAAATTGTTATAGATATAAATTTTAAGATAGTTATATAAAACTCAAATAAGTTATCATATATGACAAATTATTATTATACAATAGTGTAAAATCTCTTTAAATTCTCAATGTATATATTATTTCCTCTTAGAATATATGCTAAAAAATCTTCAAGACACAGAATTTCCTCAAAATGTTTTTCTATCATGCTCAGGCAGGCCACGTACGTAGTTCCTTTTTTACTTTTTGTGAATCTAGAGCACTCGTGGGATTTAATTGAGTTCAGCAATCAACATGCCAAGTTAAGGACATTGGTATAAAGAAATATCGCCAGCAGGAGTTTAAATTTAAATGTCCTTAAAATCTCTTTAAAATATGTAATAAGTTTATCATCTAATAGTTGTTTTGTGTATCTGATAATTTACTACTGTATGTCTGTATCGGATCTTATTCTAGGAACTCAGTAAATCTTCTCTATTTATTCTTATGAGTAAGAACCATATATATCATCACTTTCTTGTTAATTTACATTGATGACATTATTATTGGTAGCATTAACTTATGAGCTCATCCATAAACAATTGAATGTCAATTTGCCTTAAAAGAACTTGAAAGATTAAATTATATTCTAAGGGAAATATGTAGATATCCAAGTGGTAATTATATCTTAAACAAACAAAGGATATCTCGCACATTCTATAAAGGTTCAACGTGAAGAATGCTGTCTTCTTGGTCCATCACCTATGGTGATTGGCAAATTGATATCAACAAATTGAGAAGAAAAATATATAATACGGATTATAGAAGAGAATTTGGTGCACTACAATACTTAACAAACACAAAGCCAAATATTTCATATTCTGAGTTGGCTTAGTGAATACATACAGGATCCAACCATCTCCTACTTTAGCAATGGATAAAATGCATCTTTAGCTACTTGAGAGGAAAAATGGATTATGGTCTTCATATAAAACCTTCAATAGACGTTGACATTTTAGGAATTTTTATGCTGATGGAGCACCGAAATATGTATTCTTGCATACACATGTTGTGTCACATAATTAATGAATTAAGGCTTGTGATATTATGCTTTGATGTAAAGCCACCTACAAAATATACTTTTAAGACTACTACTTCTTAGTGTAGCGTGGTATAACAATCCCAACAGACTTTACTTGAAAGTAAAATCTAAAACACAACCTGTAAATACTGCTCTCTTTGCCCATTCTTTCTCATCCCTTCCCTATTCTCTTCTTCTCTTGTATTCACATTTCAACAACCATAACCATGGCTTTCTCCTCCTCCAAGGAACTAGTCCTAATTGCATGCTCCTTCTGCCTACTTGCGTCTTTGGCTATTGGACGTGATTTCTCCATTGTGGGCTATTCATCGGAGGACTTAAAATCCATGGATAAGCTCATCGAACTCTTTGAATCATGGATGTCAAGGCATGGCAAGATTTACGAGAGCATTGAGGAGAAGCTTCTTAGGTTCGAGATTTTCAAGGATAACCTAAAGCACATTGATGAGAGAAACAAGGTGGTCAGCAACTACTGGCTTGGCTTGAATGAGTTTGCTGATTTGAGCCACCAAGAGTTCAAGAACAAGTATCTGGGGCTTAAGTTGGACTACTCTAGAAGGAGAGAGTCCCCTGAAGAATTCACTTACAAAGATGTTGAATTGCCTAAGTCAGTGGATTGGAGAAAGAAAGGTGCTGTAGCCCCAGTCAAGAACCAAGGTTCATGTGGTAAGTATATTTTTATTAGTTACCTAATAATATTGAATTAATATCAAATGATATTATTACTAATATAACATATCTTAGCTAGTATTATTCCAATATTGAACGACCCACACATATTACAAACTTCATTCTAGCCATTAATGTTGATTGTTGCAGGTAGCTGCTGGGCATTTTCCACTGTTGCAGCGGTTGAGGGAATAAACCAGATAGTTACGGGAAATTTGACATCACTGTCTGAGCAAGAGCTGATTGACTGTGACAGAACATACAACAATGGTTGCAATGGGGGTCTCATGGACTATGCATTCTCCTTTATAGTGGAAAACGGCGGACTCCATAAAGAGGAAGACTATCCATACATTATGGAGGAAGGTACTTGCGAGATGACTAAGGTAAGCCGGAAAATATTAAGTCTAATATCTCTATCAGATGCTTCCGATCTAATAATAGCATAGAAACTAAACTTTTTTTCACTTGTTCCATTGACAGGAAGAAACCCAAGTTGTGACCATTAGCGGGTACCATGATGTGCCACAAAACAATGAACAGAGCCTATTGAAGGCACTTGCAAACCAACCCCTCAGTGTGGCCATAGAGGCTTCGGGCAGGGATTTCCAATTTTACAGTGGGGTATGTTTAATTATGAACTTAGTGTTATGATATGCCAAATATGGTTAACTTTTAGAGTAATATTGATTGGCTTACCTACCATATGTAGGGTGTTTTCGATGGGCATTGCGGAAGTGACTTGGATCACGGTGTGGCAGCTGTTGGATACGGAACTGCAAAAGGCGTGGATTATATCATAGTGAAAAATTCATGGGGATCCAAGTGGGGAGAGAAAGGATACATAAGAATGAGGAGGAACATTGGAAAGCCCGAGGGAATATGCGGAATCTATAAGATGGCTTCTTATCCCACTAAGAAGAAATAAGATTCATTCCGTTCTTTTGTCTGCGTATCTTTCCTTCCTTCTACTAATCAATTCTCCAGTGTCTGCTTATTTCATCTTTCTCTTTGGAAACAATGTAACGTTTTTCATATAATAAAATAAATTGATTGACTCTTTTCATTATTCCCTTGAGCGAATGTCCCTTTTTCATATCATACATTTATGCAGCTTTTCTTTATCCCATCGTTGGAAATGTTGCTAGAGATATCTACTGTCTGCTGTTAAAGGTGTAAATAATGTTTATGGGTCAGTGCTCAGTATATCATCTCATTGTACTGAGTAGTTTAAAGATTATAATAATGAACAAGTGTTTCAACATTTTTAAAATTTAAATCATATTTCAAATGATTTTGAACAGCTTTTATGAATAATTTCTGGAAAAAGAAACTAAAACTATACCGACAAAATAAAATATATTTTTTTTATAATTTTTACCAAACAAATAATAATGTATTTTATATAAAATCTCCAAAATAACATTTTTTTTAAAAGCTTAGACCCCTAGTTTTAGTAATTTCAGACAAAAAAGTGTGTGCCAATCATGACTGAGTTAACATAATAAGAATCATCAGAAAAAAGGAAAAAGCAGAATAAGAAAATGTATAAACAATAACAGCCTATTAACCGTAAAACAGTTTTGCTAATCAGTTACCTAAATAAAAAAGAAATTATTTAGTATAAAAATTACATGAGCAACAAAAAATCATTAGAAAGAGCAATTTTATGTATCTCACTAAAAAAAAGTTTAAATATAATTTTTACCCTTCTAATTTTTTAAAATTTATGATTTTAGTCCTTCATTTTTTAATTGAGATATTATTTTTTACTTTTAAAAAATTCATAATTTTAATATCTATTTTTTAATTTAGACATTCCGTCCCCTATTTTTTAAAATCCAAAATTTTAGTGAGGGACAAAAATGTCTCAATCAATTACTAATAAACTTAATTTATTAAAAAAATACATAGTCAACAAGTTTAAAATTGACACTAAAATTACAAATTTTTGAAAAGTGAAGGCAAAAATGTCTCAATTTAAAAATAAGAAAACTAAAATTGATGATTTTAAAAATGAGAAATAAAATATCTCAATTAAAAAATAAAAGGACTAAAATCACATATTTAGAAAATTAAGTGGAGGAAAATTGCATTTTAGAAAAAAAGAAAAAAAAAAGACTAAACAGATTAAGAATTATTACCACCGAACAACTGGGGGTAACAAGAGAAAGTTTGGGCATATGGAGCAACAATAAATTACAACTAACGGATGACAAAGTCACCGCCATCTCATCAAGATCCTACATGCTAACCGATCCTGCCAGAACCTCTTGAATCACCCAAGTGAACACAACATCTAACCAAATTAAGCTACGAGTCCGCATACTTTATCCCTAAAATTCCTCCAACTAATATTACACAAAGCTAATATAACAGGTGTGCATCCTAAATGCTTAAAGCATAAAAGACACCAAGTAATAGAGCATAACAAGTAGAACCTGATGTGTCTGTCACAACACCAAACCTACTACACAAAGATGTGAGAGGAGTCCAGTACTTCTACTTCCAGGGCATGCCTTGAAAGCTTTGTGTTGGGGTGGTACTGTTTTCGATGCTGTTGTTGCATGCTCCTGTGCTTTGGTTTACTGGGCTCCCACTCCCAACCCCACCTGAAGACTCGCTGAGAGTGCCTCTTGATGGTGAGCTGCTTTGGCCTCCTGCTGTCGAAACCTTTGCATTCTCCGTCTTCTTTGCACGCTTCAAGTGCTTGCGAACATCAGAAACAAAGCTCGCCAAAACAATCTGCAAGAATATACGATGCACCATGTTTACTGACAAAACAAACTGACGATACATACATATATATATATATATATATATATATATATAACTTGATGTTATTGTAGGGTTGTTCAACATGCACTTAAAAATGAGGAAGTATGAACATGTGGATATATGATACTCTATTCTTATTTTAAATGTTTGAATAAAACAGACACAAATCAACAAAGAATATGTACCTGAACAGGGGAAGCAGCTATCAGAAGACCTGCAACTCCGCCGCCCAAGACACGGCCATCTGGCCCTGACAAGGACACATTCAGCCCCCCAGCCCTTTCAGTTCCAGCAAGAAAAAAAGAACCTCCAAGTGATAGGATCTCAAATCGTCCCTGAAAACCAAAATATCATAAACTGAGGCCAGGTACAATTGCCCACCACTGGGGTATTCAACTTGTTTATAGTAACATCATAGTAGCAGCAAACCATACCCAAATAAACAACATTTGATTTTGGATAAACTTTTAAAATCAATTTTCTCATATAAAGCTTTGAAATAATTATCAAAGTTGTTGTATTTTTCACTAGGGTGTGAAAACAAATATATAATTAATAAGAATGTTTTTACTAAGTTTGATAAAACAATAGAATGCATAATAAAATTTGTTAAAAATGCTCCCCCAACGGCATAATTTACTAGAGATAGACAAAAGCATTTTACAGTAACAAAATAATTGACAGATCGGCTTGTATATATAATTTTGGTTTGAAGATGAGGGTTATCACAAGGGGATAAAAAGAAAAGTTGCTAGGACGTTTATGAACCTCATAAGTCACAGTTCCACCAGATGAGGCAGGTTGTCGAAGTGTCACATTAGATATGGCTCCATTTGCTGTTAAGATGCAAATATTTCTTGAACTACTCTGGGAAATTGTCATAATTCTTGCTGACAAATCCTGAATATCAAAATATATATTAAAAAAAATATTAGGTCCCAGGAGAATCAAATCAGTAATGCTTGGGGATTACTAGCCTTGAAAACCCCCACCCCTTCTTTCTCCCAAAAGACAATATCGATACAATATTAATGAAAAGTCATAACATGAAAGATAAAAGCGATAATAGTCATAACACTGTTCCATTTATACATCAGATACATAATGCATTTCTACTTTTTGGAGATCAAATTTTCATTGGGTGCCTTGTACAAGCGATAACATTTTCTAGATAAATCATTCATTGATTAACTTCATGTGATCCATCCAAAGTTACAAAATAGTTAATCTAAATTAGCTCCTAGGTAGCAATCAAATTTCATAAAGTTCATAAAAAGAAGCGAGTGAAAAATTAATGGATCACAATATCGCGTTCACAAACAACAATATTTACCAAAGCAAACCAAATTACTACTTCAATTAAAACATAGGCGCATTAATAAGTGGCATGGATCAAGGAATGTAAATAAAAGAAAACATAAATTATGTAGAAAATAAAAGACAACACACAGCAGTCATTCCAATGAAAACAACTTAGTCCACGCATTTCATATTATTTTGTAAGATTAAGCAGATACCTCTCCAGCTTTCACCGTAATGACATGCGGAGTAAACCACGATCCTGGCCCTGCAAAAAGATTCCATTAGAGGATACCATCACATGCACAAAAAATTCAATCTTTAACTTCATGAGTGAAACAAAGGAGATCGAACACCTTTTTTCAAATAATATAACATGCAGATATCCAATAGAACAGTGGACGCAAGCAAATAAGAAACTAGCATATTCAGGGCAAACAAAAATAAAATACACCTAAGAAATGGGAACAGCAGCACATGACACACGGGCAAAAGAGTAAATTTGAAAATCAGGGAATCGATAACCCGATGGAATAGGTCCCAACTCCCAAATCACAGTTCAAACATATAGATAAATAAAAAATACTTAAATACAATAACAATGCTGCGGTCGGAAGCAAAAACGTAAAAAAAACAAGTCATGTCCTTGAAAACAAAAACAAGTCAAAATAAAAAACATGCTGCGGTCGGAAGGAACTCCATTATATATATATATATATATATATATATATATATATATATATATATATATTTTCAGAAAGAAAGAAAAAACTGTAAAGCTTAAGACTATAAAACAACACAAACAAGAGGAAAATTGAAGAAGAGAAAGTTACCAGAATACTTATAGGAGTTAGAGCTATCATTCTTCTTATTCTTGTTGACAGAACCACGAGGTCTGCCCCTGCGCTTCACGGTACCAGCTGAGGCCGAATCCGAAAGAGGCGCCGCTGGAAATGCCCCACCGGACTGCCCAACTGGCACGCCGCCGCCGCCGCCGCCGGGAGGTGTGGTGGTCTTCAAAGCTCCCATGGCCATGCCACCGTCAGGCCCATATTTCCTGGGCCTTCCCCTCTTTCTCTTAATTGGTTCGGAGGAGTTAACCATCATGGGCTGGGGCTGGGGTAGGCCCAGGCCCGGAGGTACCGCTGGAGAGGAATCTCCGCCGTTAATGTTAACGGTAACGGTAGGAGGGGCGAAAACAGCGGTGCCGTCAGCAGCATAGTCCATACGCATGTTTTGATGAAGCTGAGGTTGTTGTTGTTGTTGTGGTTTGTGCATCCCAACCGTGAATTGCTCCCTCCCTGCCATGTCAGATCCCGACATGCTTATGTTTTGGTCGAATGAATCGGTGTCTGGTGCAGATGATTCAACAACTGCAATTTCAACATTTGTTTCAATCAGCAGCTTATTATAAACCCTAGCATGATCCTATTATGGTATGAGTGAGTATCAAAGTTGGAATTGGATAAATCCTCTCTCTACACACCGCAATACAATCATCATCTTTCCTTTTTCTACTCTCATCGTACGTCTACAATTCAAATTCAAATTTCAAATTCTACTATCATTCATCATAAATGAAACTCACGCATCCTTTTACTCTCCTGTGAGGCTATGATTGCAAAAAAAAAAAATTTACCTCGCTCGCTCCCAAAATCTAAACGCCTACGGAAAGAGGAAAAACAAGAAACAAAATTCAAAAACCCTAGTTTTTGCAATCCAGCCAAGCAGTAAAAACAAAAAAAAAAAAAAAAAAAAAAAAAAAAAAAAAAAAAAAAAAAAAAAAAAAAAAAAAAAAAAAAAAAAAAAAAAAAAAAAAAAAAAAACTTCACAAATTGGATGAAATTACAGGGTTTTACTTGATGAGATCTTGAATTTAATTTTTCAATTAAGGTTGTGGTTTACATTGAATATTCAATTTTCGATAAATGGAATTATTATTATTTTAATTGACAGTGAGAATCGGGTAAAAAATAAACAGCAGGAAAATGTAGAAGACTAATAAAATGTGCAGTGCTAAGATGGGGAAAAAATTATAAAAAAAAATGTATTTAACTTACCAATGACTTTGAAGAAAAATAATATTGCAGAGAGTGAGAATTATGAAATGGAAAATTGTAGGATTTAGGATAGAAAAGGCAACGGCGCTTCCTTCGGACAATAGATTTGATTTGATTTATTTAATTTATTCCTAAATAGGTTTTGAAATTATGGTATTTCCATGTGTGCCCCTCCTTAATAAATTAATATTTTGAAAAGGAGGTAAAAAGTTAGCGAATTGGGTTTTGGTTTGGTACGAAAAAGAATGAGATTCAGTTTCGATAAGCTTATCCGGTCGATACACTGCCGTTTCTGGATAAATGACGCCTTTATTTTTGCCAACTGTCCATTTCGTTTCCGTGTCTCTATCTCATTAGTCATTCATTCCTTTCTATTACAGCAACAATTTTCTAATTTATTTTGGTCTTTTTTTGGGTACATAAGTCATTTTTTGGTATTTATTTATTTATATTGAATTCTTTAATATTTTTACTAAATTGAATCTTAAATACATTGAATGGTTTTATTTTATATTTATTGCAAAATCTAAACATTCAATACTTTCATCAATACCAACCCTTAGCATGTCAAATAGTATTTCATAGAAATTAGTCATCGATTTTTACGGGAGCTATTTTTTATCACATGATAAGAAAAGAAAAACAATACTATCATCAATAATATCCAAAGAATATTGATAAAAATTCAAGCTTAACATTTCTGAATCTTCAAACATAGTGTATTATATATATATATATATATAATATTTAATAATATAAATCATCAAGTAATTATAATACTTTTTTTACTACAATATACTATTTATTATATATTAGATTTTTTCTTTCATAGATAATATTATTTATTAATATTTTATTTATAAATAAGAAATTAATATATGATAGTTAAAAAAATAGTATATTATAATTTTTAAAGTTGTAATTAGTATACCTAATATACTATTTATATATCAGATTTTCTTATTTAATAGCTACTATTAATATTATATAAAATAATTAAATATATCGTACTACATAAATTATATTGAACAAATATTAATTATTAATATTTTATTTATATGTAATAGAATTAATATTCAACAGTGAATAATTAATAAATATTATATTATTATATGTTTTTAAAGTAATAACTATAGTACCTAATATACTATATATATATATATATATATGTATATATATAAATTTCTTTAATAGCTCATGTTAATATTATAAAATATAATTAAACATATTTTACAGTATAAATAATATTGAACAAATATTAATTGTTAACGTTTTATTTATATATAATAAATTAATAGTTAATGAGTGATAATATATTATTTTATTAAAAGATAATGATTAATATAATAGTTAAATAATTATTAAATACTCTGAACATATTTAAATAATGATCAATTTAATAAATTTTCAAAGTAATTAAAAATAAAAAAGATAATGTAGTTAAATTTATTTTTACAAGTAAAAAATAAAAATACTGTATTGTCATTATTTTTTATGAGACCTTTGTTAATTATAATTGGACATCTTAGATAAGATTTTATTGCTTTTTGTAATTTGATGTTATTTTATTTTTTATTCCTATAAAAATAAATTAAAAATAGAGCTTGTAAATTTTAAATATTTCATTTTTTAGTCTTTATTATTAAAATTTATCAAGTTATCACTATTTTGTATACGTCAGTATGTGCAACATTAGTAAAAAAATTCATGTCATCAAAGTCACATTGGAGATGTGACATCATCGTTATAATAGTTGAAGCTTTTTTACAAAGACTATAAAAAAATAATTTTAAAAAATAAAATAAATAAGAATTTATAGGGGTGAAAAATAAAATAAAAATACATTGAATAAAAAAAAAGTGACAAATTTGCCAGAATGAAAAAATAAACCTTAGATATAATGCATGCTTTTAATTAAAAATTAATATAAAATAAAATCTTAAATAAATAAAAATATTTGTTAATAATGAAGGATTTTTTTTCAGCCTTATTTATTTTATATCTATGCTCATTACTATAAGATCGCTCGCACATTACATTAACATGCTAGACTCAATCACTCCATATACTTCTTTTTCTTTTCTTTCTAGCACACTAACTACACACAAAAAGAAAATACAGATTCTATGCATATAATGTATACTATTTTTAAAAAGCCTAAATAGATGCCTAGAGTGAGTATTATTTTTTTGTGTGTACTGAGGAAGTGTTAGAGAGGAGAAAAATAATACAGATTTTGAGTGAGAAAATTTGGAGTATTTATGCAATTATATAATGGTCTTATAATGTTGAATAAAGGAAAAAAAAAGTAAAAAAGTTGAGAAAATATGTGATTATTAACAAATATTTTTTTATTTAAGATTTTGTTTTTATATTAATTTTTAATTAAAATCATACGTTATATTTAAGGCTTAATTTTTTCCGTGTTTGAAATTTGTCACTTTTTTCTTTTACTCTTTGTAATATTTTTTTAACAAAAATCTATGTAATCTTTTTTCATGTTTTGTCTTTGTATTTTATTTTTTATTTCTAATCTATTTAAAAAAACTCATTTTCAGTCCTTGTTAATTTATTTCTTATTTCTAGTTTCTATTATTTTTTTTAATTTTTAGTCCTTCTATAATAATAAATGATGTTGTGACTTCATTGTTATGACACTGTTACTTATATAATCCTAATAACATGACATTTTATTAACATGATATGTACTAACATCAATAAAAATAATGATTTTCAACTGGCAGAAATTGAAAATGAAATATTTAGAATTTATAGGGACTATTTTGAAGAAGAATAATATTATAAGAATGAAAAATAAAAGAAATACTAAATTATGGGAATGAGAATCTTATTTAAGTGTAATTGAATAGAATGGAGTTATAAGGTTGAAGAAAAAAAGCTTAAAGGGAGAAAAGATGAGGAATAGCGAATTTGAAATCTTTTAAATAACTAGAGTAAAATACTAACAATTAAATAAATAATAATAATAATTGGAAAGAATTAATTTGGGAATAATAATCAGAACAAAACCAAGCATTTAAAAAAAGAAAAAGAAAAGAAATGGTGGCAGAGAAGCTGATCTGAAAGGAATGGCGTCCATTTCGCGGTTCTGTTGTGTGCATATGCGACCGTCTCTATGGAACATGACAGCCTCTAAGGCCCAGAAAGGTCCTTCTCCTTCTCTACCCATAACCTTGGACTTGGAACATCGTATAACAACACCATCTTTACTGTAAGAATTCCACTATAACTTTTTTCTTCTCATTTCCCACCATTTCTCATCTTTCACGCATAAACAACATCAACATGTTTTATCAGTTCTTCCATCGAAGAAGGACGCGCGGTTAATAGGAGACAACTTATTCTTCACACGCCAGTAGCAGCAGCAGCTGCATTTGCAGTCCCAAATGCATTGGCACTCAATGGTGATTGCTATTTTATTTGTTTCCTTGTACACAAAACTCACATTAAATGCAGTTCCATAAATACTTTTGGTATTGTGTTTCAGTCAGAATTAGAGTTACACCTCGCTAAATTTGAATTAAAATTATTTGTATGTATCATATAACATTTTTCAATTTAAATGTGTTTTGAGTCTTAGATGTGTCTGAGGATGTTCGTGTCTACACTGACGATGAGAACAAGTTCAAGATTGAGATTCCCCAAGGTGAACTGAATAATTGCCAGTTTGGAATTGGAAGTAAAACCATACATTCAATTTAGTTGCTTAAATTCTATACTCCTTGTGTTTTTGTGGCTGGCTGGATCAGAGTGGCAAGTGGGAACAGGAGACGGAGAATCTAGTGGGTTTAAATCCATAACTGCTTTCTACCCAACACAAGCATCCAATTCCAATGGTATTCTCTCTCTATTTCTTGTCATTTGATAATTTGTTTCTTCATCCATTATAATTGCTAACTATCTTTTGCTTCAGTGAGCGTTGTGATCACAGGGCTGGGGCCGGATTTCACTAGGATGGAATCCTTTGGCAAAGTTGACGAGTTTGCTCAGACTCTAGTGTGATTTCATGATCAGATTTAAAACTATTATTATTATTTAGAGGTTTTCTTTCCTTTTGTTCCATCTAATGCTAGAATTCCCCCCTATTTGGTTAAAATGAATTCAACAGGTTAGTGGGCTTGACAGAAGCTGGCGAAAACCCCCGGGTGTGGCTGCTAAACTCATAGATTGTAAATCATCTAATGGTGCGTACGTTTACTTTAAAAGCTACTTTATGGTATAGAATAGTAGGTTATAAGATTGTAAAGGAAAAAAAGAAAAAAAAGGATGTTGTAAAATTGTGTCCTCTCTTTAAATAAGTATACTCCGAACGTGGAAAAAGTGTAGAATAGAAAGTAGAAACCACTCTTTATACAACCAATGCTGACAGCAGGAAATTTAAATACAATGTTCATGAATTATCTAAACTATGAAGTATCAATGTATATATGATTTAGACCCCTATTCATACTCCTACGATGTGCTTAATGAGGAAGAGAAAGGCTTTCCCAAATGCTGAAATCATTGGGGAAATACCAAAATTTCAGTGCTTAATTCAATTCAAACAATGGTTCAGGGATTTATTACATCGAGTATTCGCTGCAAAATCCCGGTGAGAGTCGCAGGTATTTGTATTCAGCTATTGGGATGGCATCAAATGGTTGGTATAACAGACTGTATACCGTGACAGGACAGGTTTGTGGCCTTATCACAATTCACAAAATATACTGCTAAATCTGAGTTTGTGTTCACTCTAACTATTTATTCCATGCAGTATGTGGAAGAGGAAACAGACAAGTATGCTTCAAAAGTTCAGAAGGTGATTTTATTTATTTATTTTGTTAACATACTCCGTTAATTTGACAGAACAAAGGTTATGATGATCCAAGATATCTAGCTTATGCGATAATGACGCGTAGGTCGATGAAGTGACTTCTAAGTTATGCATTGAAATTCAGCTTCCACTTGGTTTCTGCAGGTAGTGGCATCATTTAGGTTCATATGAAGAAAATGGTCATGACGAGGAAGAATTTTTCTCACAGCCCTTCATCTTTTCTATTTCATTATGGATTTGTGTCTGCGTAGATCTTTTCTTTTCTGGGTCCTCTCATATTTTCCTGGCATTGTTCTTTAAGCTAGATATGGCATTCTAGATCGAACTGGTATGATAAAAACCATGACATTTCCTTTAAAGATTATTGAATGAAAGTAACATACTTGGTGGCCATAATTGACAATTGAACATAATTGATTAAACATTTTATAGTGAATGAAAGTGTCTGATCAAACTTTGCATTAACTGAACCAGATAGGAAAATGTTAGTGGTAGTGGTGTGGTGCTATTGCTTCGGCATACTATAGAGGTCAAAGCATACACAAAGAAAATTCTATTATCCGTCTTTCGGAACAAAATGGAATACTTCATTCCTCCATGCCTTATTGCGTAAGCTTGATTGAATATGCTTATCAATCAAGCGTTCAGTGAATCAGTCGCAACCGTTTGGTTCGGTTCCTATTCTCATCTGTCGGATTTACGAATGTCCAGAAAAAGATCTATGAAATAAGAAGTAAAACTTATTACATAAGAAATAAAAATAAATAAAAGATACAACCCGCATAATTTATTAAAATTTAAATGAATTTTATAAAAAAAAAAGACATTATTTTAAGAAACACATTTTAAAGCATGTTACTAGCACTCTTTGTAAGTAAAATTTTCTTTAAAAGCACATATTTATCATGGATTTAATTGATACACGTGACAGTGCAAAGATTTTTTACCCAGTCAAATAATTACAAAATATCATATCTTTAAAAAGTTTGAATTTTATTTTAATTATCTTAAATGTTATAAATAGCATGAATTATAATTGATTGGCAGTGCAAAAAACACTTTACACTAACAATGTATAATAGTTAAACTCTATTTATCATACACTTCTCACATAAAATATGCACTCTAAAATTAAATTTTCTATTTTATTCTTCACTCATTTCCTTCATACGTATTTTCTCCACCTTAGCAATGCTAAATAGTGCAGTTAACATAGCTACATTTTCCTTTTTTAAACTTCTCTTCACAACCAAAAATGAGGGGGGGAATTATCATTTTATCTCTTCTATTTTTCGCTTTATTTATTCTTCTTTTCACTTCATTTCCTACATTTTATCTACACATCCAGACAACGCATTACTCTAGAAATGCATGTACGATTGGTTAAAAAAGATAAAAAGATGCTCTACACCAAGATAGAGTTGTATGATATTGAACAAATAGTCCAGTGACTCGTGGCCAAAGCAAATGGAGAAAGCAGGATAATTGAATACATTCGCTAAGCCTAAGATCAATAGCTAATTAAGACTTGTCAGCCATGGTTCGTCTTTACATTATTGCCTTCTTGGCATTCTCCAGTTTTTGGTGCAGATGATTTATGAAATAAAAGAGTAAGCTGATCAAGGAAAAACATATGTTTCATTTGCTCCAGCTGCTGGCCTTCTTTTTCCATCAGCAGGTCCAAATCTTCAAAATGAACAAGCTTATCTTGGATATTTTTCATCTACAAAACAGAATATCCAGTATTTAGCAAAGATTTTTAAACTTTGTAAATGAAGATACCATCAAATTAAAACTTGACATATAACAGACCTGAACTTCTATAATCTCAGAAATTGCTTTTTCCACATCTAACTCTTCCTTCTCAAGCTGTATGTTTGCACGCAATCGAGATCCTTGAAATGAATCTGAAGTATTACCACCGTTAGACGTGATACCAGCATCTGCATAAAACATCAAGCCATAAATCTACTAAGGAAATTGAATTCAAAAATTATTTTCTACACTTTAAAGTCATGGAATCACAGAGAACATATAATAATTACATTTAAGAAGGAAAAAAAGAGAAGAAACTAACTGCTAAATATATGAAATTTTTATTAGAGTATAATGTTCTTCTGTAGTTATTCAAAAAGTCAACCATTGAAAAGAGGAAATGACAAATTTGGTGCACCAAAGATTTTTACTAAAGATCAGTTGCAATGCTATATTTACAAATTATTCCAATCAAACACACCAAGAACACAATGAAGATTGGTCCATCCATTCCCAGATAAATCACATTGACTGATGACAGATTAATTCCTTCAGAAGTCTATAATCTTAGGCTGAGTTAAATATCATTCTCACCTTGCAGTAATGTATTCCTCGGAAACAACCGATAATTTATTTTAGTTGCTTTGTAAACCTCAGACAGAGTTGTCAATGCAGCTTGAGCAGCAGCCTGTGCAACCTCTGACCCAGCCAAAGCAGACAGGAAAGCAGCCTGCGAGAATTTGAATAAAAAGTGTTAATATATTATTATTATATATTATATTAACAATGCACAAAGAGATCATTCTTCATTGGGCAGTTCAGCTATCATGAACCGTGCTAAAAATTTAATCATGACCTCAGTATACTTACATACTAGTATTTCTCAGCAACTAAGTTCCAAACCCTTCATACAAATGAACTGCCAAACTAAGAAAGTTACCCTAACCCCAACCAGCCCCAGGGCAAAATTCAAGAGGCCGAGTCAGAATATGGTAATCAGTATCCAACCAGTATTTTTAAATAGCCAGCCGTGACAGTTTTGAGAGATGGACGAAGGACTGCTTGTGACTTTTTCCCACTCACGTAAAACCTGTTAAAATTCTCACACATAATCCTGTGTTCACAGCTTCATGTGAGGATCAAGGAAGGACTCCTCCTCCACTCCTCCATCAGCTTCTGTTCACCTCTTGCTTCATCCTCCCCTGTCTTCTCTGGCAAGTCTCAATCCAATTGAACTTGAATTATATTATGTCATTTTTTTTGCATTGCATAAACTTAAACTTACATACATATATAATTAATGTATATAATTGATATAGTGATATATATCATACATTTTCACCACTATGCAACTTCTGCTATTTTCCCACGACACTATCTTGTATGATATAACGGATTATTTCCGCCATTTCATAACACACTGGTAACCAACTAACTATTAAGACATAAGCGCAATTCATGATTCTTTATTGGTTACATGCAATACAACTAAATTTCATTTTTATCCTTTCATGAACAATAATTTAAAAGAGAGCAAGAAAGAACCTGAGCCATAATCGGATTGCTTGCATCTGCAAGAGGCGTGAGACGCATTCTCTTATTGGGTTCAGCAGAGGCAACAGTATCCAATTCAGATTCTGCATCAGCATTAGTTACCCTCTTTAATGGATTACAACCATCATCAGTGCCATAGATAGCAGGGTGTTGTTGATAATGCTGGAATTGATCCACAAAAGGAAGCTTCAGAAAATGAGCAACACACTCCTTCTCGGTTCTGCCAGGAACATGCTGAGAAACCCTCTTCCAATCATCACCGTAATGTGTAATAGCTTCCAGAAGATTCGTGGTCTCCTTTTCATTCCAATCCGTCTTTGTCTCCTCACTTATCTCCACTCGCCTAAAATCTGAAGAGTTCACACCAACTCGATAATTGCCACGAACATAACACCTCGCACAAAGAGTCAAATCATACTACACACGTCAATTTTCCGTCCATCAAACACCAGAAAAATATAGATGCTGTTGTTTAGGTGTATTTGAGGAATTATTATATAGTCCAAACCACCATGGTCATAAATCATAATCATCACATGACACATAGTCAAGTTTTATTAATTCTTTTTTGTAAATTGAAAATTTCCGCTACACATCACATCTATATAGTCAAAACTATGGTCAATTGGTGGTCTCTAACCATACAATAATTACTTGTGTTTTCAGTACTAAAGTATTTTCTAATTAAATTAAAGTTTCACTTGTATAATTAATCATGACCTTTAATGAGGAGATATAAGGTTTCCAATGGTTGGTGAAGGGTGAAGGGTGAAGGGAGGGGGAGGAGAGGTTGTGTGTTCAAATCCACCAAGTGACATTTCTAACAAAACTAACTAACATTTATTGTAAACATACATTATGTAAATTATGGATACAAAACTAGAATTGTAATAAGCTAATAACACCAAATGCACACATTGAAGTGCATCTAAACTAAAAACGAAAAGAAAAGGGAAAAAGGTACCTTGTCACAGGCAAAACAAGCAATGGTACAAACGACTTTGCAGCCACTGCAGAGTCTCTTAGTGTTTTCTTTGGCGGGAGCGGAAGAAGATTCGGTGGAGTTCGAGGCAGAATCGGATTTGGTCTCTTTGTCGTCCCACTTCAAGGGTTTGGTGAGCGACGAAGAGGGATGGTAGTTGATAAGCCCCCAAGTTTCGAGGAAATCAAAGACTCTTCGGATGGAACCGACGTCTCCCACGAGCGTTTTGCGGACATCGGTGAAGGTGATTTTTCGGGTGGGATTGTACCTGAAGTACTTAACGATCGAGTTCCTGTAGTACTTGTAAACCCTAGGGCTCTTCGACGCCGATTCGAAGAACTCGGGGAGGTGACGCACCTCGCATTCGTCAATCGAATCCCACGAGAACCAACGAGAGTAGCTCGGGACCACTATTACGTTCGCCTCCGCCGAAGCTTTCGAATCGGACAATGGAGCCTCCGGCTTCACTGCTGCCGCCGCCGCCACCGGTTGCTTCGGAGGAGGCGGGGCAGGAGGCGTTTCAGCGGAGGAAGGGAGAGGTTCGGTGGCTGTGGTGGCCATGATTTTATTAGCACTGGGCCCTTAGTACAAGCACACCCTCGGGATATGAACTACGTATATAACTGTATGTGATTTTGAATCCATTCAGAAAATTGCAACGGATCTTACGAAATAAATAAATAAGCATGTAAACTGGAATAATGTGTTCTCAAATCTGAAATCCTTTCAAAAATTGGGGAATCTTACAATCACATATTTATTCACTCTTTTTATTTTTTTTAATGAATGGATTTTTTTAATTAATACTGTAAAAGTTTTAATTGTCATGAATTTTCCATTTAATCGTTCTAAAATGAGATCTAAATGAAAATTTTGTGATAGAAAGATTAAACAAAAAAAAAAACTAACAAATGAATCATTTAATAAAACTATTTTTTAGATGACTTATTTGTATTGAATTTAAAATTACGATATAAATTAAATATTGTGAGTTATTAGAAATGAAAATAACTTAACTAATCACTCTTAATTTATTTTTAATAAGTTTATAAGAACTCATTACTAATAATAATGTAATAGTCAGAATTTTTATTAAAATAAGGTTATGAGCACTATCTCAACAAGACCAAGAGTGCTTTACATTTACACTTCATCCCATCCTTGTATATTTATGTACTCCAATAAATAAGTGAAGCCATTGCTGGTTTTCACAGCCAGGGCTCTTCTGTTTTTTTTTTTTTTTTTTTCACCATATGTTATATGTATCATCCACTGTCCCGTGAACAGCAAAATTTTCTCTGAATATTTAACACAGCAGCTACAATACAGTACTCAAAATCAAAACCATGATTAAGCTAAAACAATTTACACTAATTGATTCATGTGATCAATAGTTTTGAGGAACTTTGGATCCATATGGTTAGCTTCTTGTGCACATTCAAAGGACTTCGCTCATTACATGTTAATTCACCTTCTAATGGAGGTAACCCCCGCATTGGCTGGACTCTTCAGGTGTATACCATTTATTCGCAGTGTGGTTTTTTATTTATTTTTTATTTCTGAATGAGTGTGGGTTCTTAGTTCTTCTGGAACTTCGTCCCTCCTTATAAAAAAAACGAAAATACAGCATCTTACTTTGAAGCAAAACCCACTCATTTCAGTTATTCAGTCAAAGACAATTTTATAATATTTAAAAAATGACGATTATGATGCATTCATACATTAGTGTGATCTGTGACCATTCATAGCATAGGTATTACATAAACTATGATGTAACGAGTGGTAGAATTATAAACCAATCTTTCCCAACCAACCCTTGTATTTACAATCCAACCTGTCACCACCCTTACGCCAAGCCAGATAAAAAAAGACAACGATTTGTGATTATTGCGACCAATTCCACCATGGATTAAAAAACAGTTCACATGCTGAGAACAATATCAAACATAGAGGGCCTAAATAAAATAGTAATAATAAAGGACCTGAAAAAAATACCAATTATAAAGGGCACCATGACGAAAGGTTGAAAATTAATTCAAGAAAATGTTGAACATGTGACTCCGTCTGAATGACGGTAAAATAACACTAAAGAACCACTGCAATCCTCTCTAATGGAATATACTGATGGTTCTACCCTGCATAATCGGCAGGTTCTTAAAATCTTAAATTACACCCTTATTTTCTAGTAGAACGAACCCCTAACAACTACTATGCACAAAAATCACATTCAATGTGATGGCCCATCCATCGTCACACAATTTACCAACAATTGACAACTATCTACAAACTCAATGCTGGACAAGACTACAAAGAATCATATTTTGATTCAAACATGATTTTCCTTTTTACAGAAGTTTATTCCTAAAATGGCTGCTAGAAACCTATTCCAGCGTCCATTGATCCAATACTACTGCAACTCTTCTTGAGTACAGGTAGTATTAGGTATAAATACACTAGTGTAAATGTCCAAATGGAAAAGCAGCCTGCACATTCCAGTTTCCTTCGCCATCTGGAGCGACTCAAGACACAACTTGGTGAGCATGACTATATATGACCTGCACATCATAAAATTTGGTAAGAGTTAAAACCTAACTAAAGAATATTGTAGTTTGCAGTGCCAACGTTTTAATTTCAGACCAACATAGAACAATTCATTAAGGAATTCGGGCCTCTTGCACTTAGAGAGCAAAAGCAAGACCTTTATGCCATGTGCAAATCGGACCCAAATACCCCAAACAATGCCAAAATAAAATATAGCAGACATAATGTCACACTTGTAACAAAAGTTATATACTATTGCAACCCTCTGTAATTAAAGAGATACCAAACATGTGAATTGCACACCAATAAACTTGGGCAGTTAATACCCTCATGAAATTAACAGAATGTACAAGCAACTTTAAGAAATCTTGTGACCATTAAATTTGTTTTCTTTTCTGAAAATTATAACTGAGACTATTTTTACCAATTGAGTAGCAGATGCTCAGCTAGAGTTAGGCTTGTGAGCTATTTGAGCCAGCCTCATGAGCTCTTGTATTCAACTATATAGGATTACAAGTTGCAACTCATAATTAGCCAACATAATTTCAAGGATCCAAATTCCATAACAACTTTAACAATATAAGATGTAATTTTCAGCATATTAAGCTTAAAAGTTAAGAAATGCCATTGTGAAGCTTCACTCATTTCCACCATTATCATTAAGGCAACATAAAACAAAGCAACAATACCTCTAGAATGCAAAATAATTAACTTGCAAGGCTAGATTGGAAGCCTGCCACCCAAGTAGCAGTTCCACTGCTCTTAGTCCTGCAGCAAACTATGGATACCTGTAACATGATACTTTCAAAACATAAGTTCATGCTGTAAATAAACACCTGCACATTAAGATGCTAGGAAATAACCCACCTTATTCGCCCCCTCACCCAGCTGTTTGATCAGGACCGCTACCTTGCATAAACTGAGGAGAATGAGCAGGAACAATAAATTGTGGTTGGCCAGGAACTGGTGCAGCAATTCCTGAAAAAGTCAACACACTAGCAAATCACATCACATCCTTTGAATAGAACATAAAGAAATTTTTCTCTCAAATGCCAATAACAACCAAGAGATGCAGCATGGGTGCTTCAAAGCCTCATTATTCTACATGCACATATACACACATGCATGTCTTAAAAATTATAATACTTCTCCATAATCCATATAAGAAAAACATCAAACATTCTTCACAGATTTGCTACTTGCCACCCATCAGAACTCCAATTTACCTACATTAAATCAAAACTACTGCATTGTCTCAGACATTACCATGCTCCAAATTCCTACATAAATCTGGGTCGGATAACTAAAATCGCCTAAATAGTACAAATATGCCAGCACCTGAAAGTTCAATGCATTCTTGGCAATTGGCATATACTTGTTGGAAACTAGATGGTTGGAAACTAGATGGTTCCATGCTCAAGTATTTTCTGGTTAACGTTAATTCCTAGATATATGAGCATTGAATACCTGCCAAATATGGCTGTTGATAAGCAAAATCATAAATCAGATATGAATTGAAGCACTCTTTCAATCACAAGAAAATTTAGGCAGCATGAATTCAATTGAGACAAGTGAAAAGTACAACATAAGTTCACAAGGCAACAAAAGTGCACATCCTGAGTCATAAATAGAAATTCTTCAGGGTAGAGAACCAGACCACTAGGATATGAAGCTTGAATGGCAGCCATAGGGGAAGTTGTTATGGCATTAACATTGGATCCACCATAGGGCACAATCTGATGACCTGGTACTGTATAACCCTGCATAGCTGAATAACCATGACCACTAGGAATAGCCTGACCCACTTGTCCATAAGGATAAACAGTTGTATTCACTGCCCCAGGCACTCCATATATCTGAAGATACTGTTGCCCCATATATGGGTTGTACAGACTCTATTAGACAAGATGGAAGTTGAAAAAGTCAGCAGTGCACAAACAACGCAAACATTCTTGCTAAAACAATCAAGAAAACTAATTCAACCTGTGGGTAGATGTACTCAGGTCCATATGTCGTATACCTGCAAAGATAAAACAACCACATATAACGTTGAAAAGATCACCTCTATAGCATGATTCTGGTGTAATACATCCTGATGCACAATTTAAATGTAGTTAGGAACACCTCACACGCATGGGGACAAGTATAGCAAACAATTACTAATCCATTGTATCTAATTGATATAGGTTTCCCAAACTCATCAAAACAACTAAAAACCAAATCTCTCAGGATTTTCCTTTCCTAATTAACCACTACTGCATGGATGCAGCTGCATGTTGCGATTGGGTAAGTGTACATTACCACAGAAAAATAAGAAGGGGATTAGTCAGTGGTCTCTGCAAGGATGTGCACATAATTGACCTTAGTGGCCACCACCGTCATTCAACAGTCATTAACAAAGACATATGAGTTGATAATGAGTAAAATATTAAAAGTACGGCAATGGTACGCATAGATACAACAAGTACAAAGAATAAGCAAGATAATAATATTTTCAGCAATGAAAACAAATCTTCAAAGCAAATGTTCACTTTGCGATAACGTGCAACGACATCCCACTCACCCGTAAGGAGGGTAAACCAATCCTTGTTGATAGCTGTAGGAGACAGGTTGCTGCTGGTAGCCAAAACCCCCAACATAAGCACCACGAGCAGGTTGCAAACTTCCAACGTAAGGGGAGGCAGGTCTTATCCGTCCTATAAAAGGGAGAGAAAAAAAAGCACAAAATAAAAGCAACCTGAGTAGCAGAGTAGGCTAGAATGCTTCTGGTGATGCAGACATGAAGGTAATAATAACATTGTTTGGGCCTCACACAGTTGTTGAAGCAAAAGTGCAAAACAAACACGTTGTTTAAAAGATCAATAAGAAATAACAAAGAAAGATTTTACTAGGCCAGACAGACAGTATCATGTGTAACAAAAAGAAAAAATAAAAAAATAAAAAGGTGGTCCGTAAGAGTCAGAAGATGACTTTAGGGCAATGATAGTACTAAACACTCGGGCACAAGCACTCGACCTCTTTCTATCACTGACCATGACTTTATCTCAATAACAGAGGCACGCCAATGTGGGATGATTCCGATAATGATAAATAATAGCAACAACAGCAAACGACAATGATGATGACGTCAGTAGTCAATGCAAACATGTAGCCGACATCACAATTAAACTTTGTAACGCACACTCAGCCGCAGATTAGCAATGTAACTTCAGTACGTTACATTGTTAAATTTCATTGATTCATTCATAGTGAGGAAAACGAATTAAACACAAAACAATACCATAAGGCAGAGGGGGCCGTGGTCGACCAAGTGAAGCCAAATTACAATTGGCCCTTCTGCCATCAATAACAGGAGTTGGATCGGCACACGCTCTCCTTGCAGCCTCGGGATCCCGGAAAGTCACCTATACCCTCCAATTGAGATAGAAACCAAGTCATTCTACAGTGCAACAAAGTTTTGATTTGAAACGGCGTCGTGTTGTGTAGTGGCATTGATGATAATGTAATGTAATAAAAAAGATACTCACGAAACCGTAGCCCTTGGATCTGCCGGTGTTCTTATCGGTGATGACGACGGCCTCGAGAATCTCGCCGAACTGGTCGAAGTAGCGGCGCATGGTTTCGCTCTGAGTCTCCCAGGCCAATCCTCCGACGAAGACTTTGGTGTAGGTGGTGTCTCCGAACGGAGAATTCAATAACTGAAACCCCGAACTCGAACTCGACCCCGAACTGGGACCCTGGATCGCTTGGTATGCCATTAACAACGATCGATCACTAATCTCCGCCACACGCACACACAGCAACAACAAAAAGGAAGAAGGAAAATCAATCACGCAATGAATACACAAAATTCAGATTGAATGGTTCCTAAGACATCAAAAGAGGAGAAAGGAAGAATTGTGTGTGAGTGCGTGTGGTGTAGGGAGAAAAAGGACAAGAGAGTGAAGATTTAGAAGAAATATACTGGGAATCAGAGGAAGGAGAGAGAGGGGGGGGGGGGGGGGGGGGGGGGGGGGGGGGGGGGGGGGGGGGGGGGGGGGGGAGAGATCGAAAAGCAGAGTGATGAGAGGATAACCAAAGGAATTAAAAGTGGAGAACAAAAGGGGGTTTAGAAATAAAAGGAAGTAAGAATGGAAAAACCCTAGAATTGAGGTGGGGAAGGACGGAAAGAGAATTGGGAAAAGGTGGGTGGTGGGATAGGATGGTACATGGAAGATTAGAAGGAGTGGTGTGGGGTTGAAAAGGTGATGGTAAGAGAGAGTGAAAAAAGAATCTGGGATACTTGGTGTTGGTGGTAGTAGTATACAACTAACAGTGGAAGTGAATCGAGAAAGAAGGGAAGGGGAAAAAAATAGAACAGGGTTTTTGGTTTGGGTAATCAATTATGGTTGTTGTTTATGTGTGTTGACAGGGTGGATTCTCGCTGAATGAAATTGAAAACGAAAACCAAGAGCAACAACAGCGACAAAGAAAGAGAGAGAATTGGAAAACACACAAAAATAAAAAGGAAAAGCAGTAGAGGCTGGCTTCAGTTTACTTGTGTTCTCGTTTTTCTCAACCGGACAGCCTGAGATGGTGCTCACCCTGGACCCACACACTTGCCCCTCTTTCTTTTCAATTTCTATTTTTTTTCTGTTTCCATGTGTAATTGCCTCAATAAAATATACAGGTGGCACATGTAAACGCACTGTCAAAACTCTTTGATTTTATTTTGCGACCTTTATTTACTTATTCTTTTTTAATAATGTTTTATCATAAATAAATAAATAACTGTGATCTTTTGAGCCAATATATGCAATACAATAAATATATGTTATTTTGGTGTATAATTAATGTATACAATATTGTTAGTCAATTTTTGATAAGTGTTTTTGTTACCAGCACTTATCTATTAACAAATATCTTTAAATTTTATACTTAACTATAATTTTAGTTTATATCTGTAAGATTTGTTTCTTTGATTTTAATTATGTATCAATAGTTTATGTACTTTGATGTAATTGTTATTTAACCAATTTATTGATTTTTACTATCATATCTTATACATCATATTAATATTTGTTTTTATAGATTAGCAGTGTAAATTTTTTATACTAAATTATTAATAGTTTATAAAAATTAAACACTTTAATTATTTTATTTTATTTATAATTTCACAATTATTTAAATTAAGTTTTCCATTATAAAATTTTATCTAAGAACTAACAAAAACATAATAGAAATGCGATATAACATTGATTTGTATAAATTAGCAAACAACATATATAATATTTAAAAAATTAGAGCGCAAAAAAAATATATTCTCCATCACATTCAATATGTTTTTATTTTGGAATTTAATTCTATAACGATTTAAACAATTTTACATTGTTAACCAATTAAAAAGTATTATTAGTGAAACTTTTTAGGTAATTGTTTAATAATTATTGTTAAAGACAACATAAATATCATTATGTCAATTTGAAATTGAATAATAGTACAGGTGGATAGACTATTTATTTATTTAATTTAGATATATTTTGTATTTTTTTTGTTTTATTAATTTTGTTATATTATATCTTAAAGTTTTATATAATTTAGAAGTCAAAATCAAATATAATTAATACACATTAATTTCTCAATTCTCTAAGATGCCTTTTAAATGATAAAATTGTAAGATTTGGACCAACGGCCAAATCGGATAATATCTCAATCAATGTATTGGACTTAAGGTTGGAACAAATATAAATAATGATATGTTGCACCTAATTATAAAATTTGCGTTCAATTTGTTTTATTTTTCATATTTTATTGAATTATGATGTCTGAAAGTTCCCCACGATTTTATTGGAACTCAATTACATAAGTTTTGTAAATTAACCTCTAATTATACTTATATATATATACACACACACGTGTGAACAATCAATATGATTACTAATTTTTTTCCTCACATATATCTTTTTTGGAGATAATCATAATTAAATACTGCATTGGACACCTCTTTTTAGAGATATTCAAATCCTATTTTGCAATGTTATGAGAGAATAATTATTTCTACTAAATACATTCCCAATAATTCAATAGGAGTATCTGATGAGAAATATCTCACAACTCATAACTCAGGATACAAAATTCTCTTTAAATATATATAATTTATTTTCTCTATGAAACATAATATAAAATTCTTTTAAAATGAATAAAATACATATTTACTCTAAGAAGTTAGGTGGGTTGATCCATAATTGTATACAACTCATAATATAGGATTTCTTTTGTCAGTCAAGTATAATTTTATCGTCCTCGTGTAAGCAGTATTTGTAACATTTTAGCGTTAATGAATCAGAAGTAATTGCCAGAACAAAGGATATAAGAAGTGATTATCAGTAAAAAAAAATCACATTTTATATAAAAATATTGGATAATATAAATATGATTACTTCTATACAATCAAACTTCTTTAATTTAAATTTCTCCCTTCTTATTTCAAAATTTGAATCAGGAAATTTTCATAGCGTCCAGTTATATATAAATAATTAAATTTAATTAAAACATATGAATAGTATAAAGTGTTTCACACAATTACTTAATTATTAAATATAATATAATAAAATTAAATATTCAATAGTATTTATTTTAAAAAATATATCTGATATAATTTCTAATTAAATAACAATGTAAAAATATATCCGTTAGATTATATCAAAGTGATGGTTTATCCAAATGTTGGAATAATGGTAGTTTTAGGACTTATGTTCGTCTTCTAGCGTGGATGTTGGCAATTTGCTTCCGAGGATGCTGTGTGAACACGTGCAATTGTACCGTGCTGTTTCATTGTTGCTATCATATGGAATTTTTGCATGATATTGACCGACTTGTGTTAGCTTAATCCAATTTCATAGTTTTCATCAATTTTTTCAGTAGTAGTTTTCACGTCACTTCTACAAATTTGTGCTGACATAAGTGGCTTTCTGTTATTTTTAACAAAGGCCAATTTTATATAACTGTTAATATCTTATATATATTTAGAATTAGAAATCAAGTTATTTTAATAAAAGATTGACACAATGGTAGTATGAGACAATGATTAATAATTTTGTACACACAATAAAAAAATTAAACATAATTATTTTTACTAAATAAATTATTCTCACTCATTTAAATAAAGTAATTAAACCACTAAACCAACTCTTTGGTTATATTATGATTTTTATTAATTAATATTTTTACAATGATTTTTTATTCATATATATATATATATATATATATGATTGTATATATTACTCAATTACTTTTTAGAGAAATACGCAATTACCTAATTAATCAATATTAATAAAAGTGAATAATTTAATTGATAATAATAAATTTATTTTAAATTGATATTTTTCTAAATTATATATGTAATTAATACTTTTTTCTCATTGTTTGTCATTACATTTTCTCTCTTCTTTAAATTAATAATATTTTTAGTCTAAAAATAATTGATAAAAAACATTATAGATTAGATCTTCAAAGTCATTTCAAATTTGAATGTTATAAATAATTAATAAAAAAATATATCATAAATTAGATTTTATAAAAGGAATCAATATTATTTCAAATTTGAATCTTATAAAGACTATGTTTTATGTTGAGTGAAACATATTTAGGAGCAGTCCATCTTGGCTTTGATTGAGAATAGGGATGACAAGAAGTTCACCCTCTCCATCTCCATTTAAAAGGTGGGATGGATACAATATGAATATAAAAGATGTGGTTAAATTTTTTAAGACCCATCTTCATATTTGTTAAATTTTATTGGATTCAAGTATATATGTAGGTAATTCGTTATACTTATTTTTTATTTATTTTAATTTATTTGTATGTTTTTAAATAAATTATATATAAATTTATAATTATATTTTAATTCAAACAATATATATAATTTAAATATTAATAAGAATTTAATATAAACATTTAATTATATTTTTAGTTAAATGTATATTTTTAAGTTTGTTACTTAATTATTTAACTATAAGTTAATTAATGTATATTTAAAAAATTGTAACAATAATTTTTTAATATATATATATATATATTATGACAAAAAATTATAAAAATGTAATGTGTATGGATTTGATACGGGTATTATTTGATACCGATTCTTATTCTTATTTTCTCTTAGACTGTGTTTAGATAAAATATTTTAAAAGAAATTTGAAATTTAAGGAAATTAAAATGTATTAATTAAAATTTTAAAATTTTAAAAATTCTTTTTTGTTTGAATAAACCAATTTAAAATAAAGACACTCAATTTTGTTCCTTTTAAATTGAACCATGCATGCCACCCTTTTAGGGCAACAACACTTACAATTCCTTCTTCAGCCACACCAAGGTCATAATTTTGGACTTCTAGCGGCATTGTTGTGTGTTGGGGTTGAACTCCATCAAGAATTGCGCTTTGTTATCCCAAATTGCAATGGTCCTAATTAAACGGTGCAACATTGTGCCGCCAGGGTCACGCACCCATGGAGTCTCGACGCTGCCATTTTGTTCACGCGAACCTCTTTGCACGATGCGGTTGCACGACTGGGTGGAAAGGGAAACGACAAAAAAGAGAAACGGAGGATGGGGAAGAAGAGAAGAAGGAGCAGCACAAAGAACCATTTATAAAGAAAAGGGGGTGCAGATAGAAAAGAGCGAGAGGAATGAACAAAGTGAGGACTAACGAGCCAAGAAAGAGAGAGAGAATTTTCAAATTTTCTCCTGAAAAGAAATTAAAATTTTTTAATTTTAAATTCTATTTTTTTTTAAACTTAAAATCTTTCGAATAAAATATATAAACACTGAATTTTATCTTAAAAAATTTTAAATTTCTGTTTAAATTACTTTTTTGATTTTAAATACTCAATCCAAACAAACTTTTAAATAATTTGAATAATATTGATATTTATATCTATACTTGATTCCAGCTGTATTTCTCGTCAAAATTGAGATACGTTAGTCGCGCATTTATGTGTGGCATGGTAATTGAGAGTTAGTTGGTTTGTGGCATTAGCCGGTCCAAGGTGTGACACACTGAGAAATCTGTAATCCGTGAGTGAGTTGGTTGAATGGCGAGTAGCTGGAGAAGAACGTTTGGCAAGACGAGGTCATTTGTAAGCAATTCGATGGGAGGTCTCAGGGGCGGAAGCAACCTTGCTTCTTGGGTTGTCGCCGGAACCCTAGCCTACTTCCTCTGGATCAAACCCTCCCAAGACCTCAAGCGTGAACAACAGGAGAAGGCCGCTCTTGCCGCCGCCGAGTCTGATCCTTATCGTTACGTTGAGACTCGTAAACCCATTCCCGACCCTCAGGTTTCCTTAGTTTCCTCTTCAACTTTTATATTCATATTCTCTTCAATTAGTTCTCAATTTCAACAATTTCAACAGGTTACGGGTTTCATATATGGAAACAAGAACAAGGACAAAGCAACCAAACCAGAGGATTGATTGATTAGCATTCATGTGAGTTTGTTGCCTTACTTCTACTCAGTCCTACACAAATTCACCATCCGAAGAGTTAATCAAGATAGATAGATAGATAGATAGACAGATAGATATATCATAGATGCGAGTGTGTTTATGATGTTCTTGGCACTTGGCAGGGTTCAAATTAATTAACAATAAGGCATATCTCGTGGTTCCATGCGCGCTCAGTTCCATCTTTACTAAATACTACTACTATTTATTGTATTCTCGTTTATGTGTTTATGCAGTAAATTAGGTTGTCTGTTTTACATAACACTGTAACAGCAGTGCTCTTCCTGTCATATTTGTTATTTTTGTTTTGTTTTGTTTTGAGAATCAGCATCTGCAAGACTGTAAGAATCCATCCTTCCGGAGACAAGAGGCATGTTATTGTAATGAATAAGTCCTTCTGCCATTACTCATGAAGCAGTGTTAAAGATTGGTACATGCTTACTGTTTTCATATGAGTTGCATCAGAGTTTGTAAATTTTTTAAACAAGTTGCATTGCACTCATTAGGGCTTGAACTAGGTGTGCTTGTGTTTGTGTATTCTTTGAAATCCACAAAACTGGCATTTAATTAAAATTATTCCTCTGGTTTGCTCTCTAAATTTTAGGCTTGCTGCTTATTAATGTGGACACCCCTTCAAAATAGCATGTCGCCTTAGACACTAACAGTTATCTGACACACCTTAGACATGTGTAGGAAACTCCTCTACCGTGTGTTATTTTTTTTTAGTTTGAACACCTCTTGGACACGGGCCAAGCGAGTGAGTATACATGACAAAACCTACTCTTGGCCAGACCCTCCTATCATAAAAAAATAAACTTATATTATAAATATTAAAAATTACTTAAAATATTATGGAGCACATAACTCTTTCTTCCATTGAACACAAACATCTTTGCACATGAAACCCTGTTTTTGTCTTGGATGTTAATAGTTCTCTGCTCCAGTGTGGTGATCGTCTGCATCTGTGTTTTTGTCGGTGCCAAGTGTCATTGTTTTCCATTGTTGCCAGCCATGCCTCCACTATTTGTGGTTGTTGGTACACTCCTGCAACTGGTGGTTGCTTCAGCATGGGCGTTGCTGACGTCTGTGTTTCTGTCCTTCACCCTCTCTTTTTTCATTGATTGATATGATTTTCATATCCTTTTGTGGGGGTCATTATCATATGAAAATTGTAAAGCTTTAAACTTTGTTTTTAGAGGGTAATATATACTGTCTTGATGTCCTATATTTTACATTAACCTGTATCAAGTCGGAGTTGGTGCTTCAAATAGCTCGGGGCATTGAAACTTGCAACCTGTCATTTTAAGAGAACCTTGCACAATGTAATATTATAATCTCAATCTGCAAATTGCAAAATAGGCTGCCTGCATGCCAATGATACTTGATTGAGTAATGATTGATGAACTTCTCGCAACTCTAAACACCTAATTAACACCTATTATCTTTCTCTCCCCATCACATCATATCAATTACCATTTACCATGACTATGTTTCTCTCTCTTTTCTTTTATTTCTCCTCCTAGGTGTCATCTAGAGTGGATGTGTCCACTAACAATATTTGTATTTGATTTCCTATTTTCTTCTTTGTTCTTCAACTGTGAATTGGAAATCTAACAGCATTTGATCCTACTTAGTAGAAATTTATTGGAGGAGCAACCGTGCAACAGTTCCTCTATGTTTCCCTTTGGATGATTAGCAATGAATCAAATTTTATTTGGAGCTGGATATTCCTCAGTAGTGGAATTAAATACCATAATACTCAGCTACTTTAGTGAGAAGAAAATGAGTTTCTATAAATGTCAAGTGGGGGCAATCTGTGCAGGGTCTTGTGGACACTGGAAATTTTGCCACCCTTATGATATGAAGCTACTCAGTACTAGTTGGGTTTACCATGTTTAATTATTTGTCTCCATTAGGTCATGAGGTTGGTCATGGCATAAGGACCTTCTCATTTTGTTGCTCTAGTTTGTTGACTATCTAATCTCTGTTTAGTGTTTACTGTTTGTGATCTGGTGTATACTAGGTTTGCACTTGATGCTACTTCCGTGGCTGACTGAATATACTCTAAATCTATAAAAACAAGATGTCGAAATAGATTTGACATTCTAATTGCTCTTTCTGGATGTAGAACAAGATGTCGAAATAGATTTGACATTCTAATTGCTCTTTCTGGATGTAGGAGAACGATTTTCGCTTGTGTGCTTGTGTGCTTGTGTTGTTGACACTGTGCAGTCAAATTCAACTGAGTATAAATTCTTATAATGTAGGGGATCATTGACAACCAAAATACAGGGAGAATGCTGTGGTTACTTTTTAGATAACTTGGAAAAATGGATAGCTAACTTGAACTTGGGAACATATAATGCGATAAACAGTCAATGGATATTGAATTTTTGTTTTCTTTTATTTTCCTTTAAAGAAGTGTGCATTCACTATGGTAAAACAGCTGGCATGGCACAAAAACCCTCTAGCCCTGGTTTCTCTCGTCTTTAATTTTTGTTTATATACTATTTAAGAATATGTTCTTCCCGTTTGGCATGGCAGGCAGATGGAAGAGTTGCAGGAAATCTTCTATTTGGTCGTAAATGGCCATGCTCATCTTGAGTTCTTATTAACAATATCATTCTTCTTTTTACCGTTATTGATTACATGTATAATATAGCACTCTTTTAACAAACATGAAAACAATTTTGGCATCTTGGATTATCTGGTTTCTTCTTTGTTCCCGTTCGTTTTTTTTTTTTTTTTTGGGTACAGTTGTTCCCTTTCGTTTAACACTGCTTAACAGTTATGGTGGGTTTGTTTTGGCATTCCGTTTTGGGAGGACTATTATATAGTGGCTTTTTCAAAGCTCACACGATCAATTTAAACTTGTAACAAACACTGGAATTTCCAAAGAGTTTCCTATATTGCAAACGCTGCCAGCGCCATTTGCCCATTTATATTTGTTAAGCTCATAAGATCTATTTAAACTTTTAACAATAAACAAAATTTCATATCTATGGTCTACTCGTAAAAACCAGTCGTCCGGTTAATAGGTATGACATGCTAGGTTTTGTTTAAGCCTGGCTTGATCAGTTTTATTGTTTGTACCTTTTTGTAAGATTTTATTTTAAAAGTTTGGTGTATTAATTATTTTTATCTTATAATATTTTAATTAATTATAATATTTTCTCTTTAAACATTAATTATTCATTGGTGAGAAACAAATAAATGAGAAGAGAAACAAAGGATAATTTTGGAAGAACAATATTAATAATTGATAAATTTAATGTGATTAATTAAATTAATCATTTTTTTAAATTGAATTAGTTAAAAGAGTTTTATATATAGGGACAAAAGTAATAATTTTGTCAATCTGACCTATTAATTTATTTAAAGGCTCATTTTATATTAAGATTTCAAATAGGCCTATGGGTCTATTACTAAAAGGACTAATAAATTATGATTTCGCAAGCTGATTGTTAAACAATCAATAAATTTACGGTTAATGAACATATTACATTATAGATGGAGGTTAGGGTGGAAAATTTGATAATGTCTCCTATTGTGGGAAAGTCTTTTTGACCGTTAGATATAATGATTTTAAAATCAACGGAAGACCTAACAATGTCTCCTATCAACTTCTAAAAAAAAACAATGTCTCCTGTCATGCTTATAAGAAAAATGTCTCCTATTGGGAGAAAATCGTTTTGACCACTAGATATGGTGGTTTTAAAGTCAATGGTTGACATTTTTTTCCCTTTTATTTTCTCCTTTTTCTAATCTTTCTTGATTTACCCCTTTTTCTTTTTCTTTATTCTTTTTTCTCTTTTTGCTAGATTTCTCTCAAACATACTTTTAGTAGGTAAATAGGTAACCAAATATAACTCTAAATTGATTTTACTCTCGAATATATTTTTAAGCATCCCACTGAAAATTCAAATACACTTTTAGAAATGCAAGTTGAAGAAGTAAGTGACATTTTACTAATATTTTTTTATACTCTATGATTGATAGAATTTTTTCAAAAATGACTAATTTTAATAAGTTTCACTTCTAAATTTGGAGAGTCACTGAACAACAAATGTGCCCCACCAAAATAAGTTAGTAAAGAAGGTATTTGAAAATGAGTGTTTAAGAGAATGTCAATTACTAGATAGCATTCCCCATGCAAGTTTGTATGAGATTTTAAACTATAGGCCAGGAAATTGCATTTTACACCATCATAAGCGGAGTTTGTGGGAAGGACTAAATTCACACATACTTTAAAAAAATGGAGCATTAAATAATCAATATATAAAAATGCAGGGACTAATTTGAGCAAAAATAAGGATAAAAACACATTTTTTCCAAAAGAATAAAAATGCTATTACATCCGTGTTATAAATGATTGAGAATAAGACTATATAATCACTACATAATTAACATGATTCCCCTTCTTTTTTTCACTAGTATATCAAAGACGAGGATCAAACTGAGGAATTCATCAAACAATAGCTTGATTGGTAACTAACAAAACACAAGAAAAGAATAATTTGAGTGTTTCCAGGAGATGGTTAAAGTCAATATAGCCAATATGTGTCCATTCCCGAACTGTTGAATTTCTAGTGTCTGCCACTTATCACTTAGTTTCCTTATCAAAGCTAAAATAAAACATGCTTTGGTAATTAAGGAGTAGTCTAATTATCACTCGTCCCGTGTGCGTGTATGAGACTGTATGTTTATGTCTTCCCTACACAGCACATATTAAGAAGTGATTGAAGCTTATCTAGATAATTGTGACACTGAAATGCAGACATGAACCTTGGGGTTTGGAAATTGGGTACCAACCATACTACTACTAGTATATGATATGGTAGGACTGTAGGAGTATTATAAAGCTCACACTTTAAGAAACTGGCCCGGTCAAGTAGTAATTCGGTGACATAAGACCAACCATTTAAAGAAACAAAAAGGAGATGCATTCAAAGTTCCAAGAATATATTTTTACTAGCTACTAGTATAATCTTTTTTACAAGAGTACTACATTTTTTTTATAATTTCAAGTTTCAATGTCACTGGTTCTGGTAATTCCTTGGCTCCTTCGTGCTTCGTCCAAGTTAGCATGGATATGGGTTTTCGTGATTAGCTTAATTTGCGTTTACTCTGCAAAACAAGCCCAGAGTTGACATTCAAGAATCAAGATGTGAACTTTTTTTATAGGTAAAAATAAAAAATAATATCAAAAAATTTAAAATAACTCATATATTTTTACTCGATTAATTGAGCTAGAAAAAAAACATTTTTTTATTATAAAACATCAGTTTTATTATGTCGGCATTAATTACTGCGTATAGACTTTATGTAATTATTTTTGTTTCTCACCTTATATAATACACATATAAAAATAATAAAATCACACAGACTTTGATGCTAAAACATCATTTTCCAGAAAAAGAAGTAATATTTTTGTAACTGGCAAAAGTGCGTTTTTCATCAACTATTCGTTACACAAACAAATTAAGTGTGAGCCTAACACTTGATTTGGTCAGAAAACTTTCAGTTGGGATTGGGAAAAAAAAAGCAATATGTTTGAAGTTCAATATCGATCGCTTGTAGCAAGAGAGAAAAAAAAGGTTCAACATCGTTTCCCAATGTTGACATACTACTGCAAATAGCAGGAACTAGGGTTACGTTTTCTGTGCTGGGACAAACAGGCGTTTGTCTGTGGTTGTTCTCGAAGGTGCTATAAAATAATAAATCTGTATTTTGCTGATATGGTGGTATAACTGAGCTGAACAAGGGTGTTTGTTAGACTTAATACCTAGCTAATAAAAATTCTATCAGAAGCTAGCCGTAGGGAGTAGGGACATAGTTCAATTGGTTGATCAGAATATTGTGAGTGTTATAAATACTTTTATTTTTGAAAATCAAAGATAGTGTTAAGATTTAACCAACTGAATTAGAATTCATTGACTATAACATTAGTAAAAAAAATAGCATAACATATATAACTGGTGCGTGTAAGAATTTAGGTGTGTATAAAGTGAATGAATCTCTGATGACTGACCTAATTAAATTAACCTAATCATGTACTACCATAATAAAGAAGGCACTAATGATTTGCTTCAATAGATAAACAAACGCTGGTCTAGGCGTTCAACATTACAATATGATATTATTTTACAGCCCATTTCCGATATTTTGTTATGAATTAACGAAACCAGCTAGGTAAAGCAGATAGGACATATATGATAATATAAAATTGAAAACAGTAACACATTTGCAGTTGCAGGGTGGCCAAAACATTGTCTACATATTTTTAATTTCAAATCATGCATGTGTTGCTGCTGGCTGCTGCACATAGAATAATATTGATGTATATATATAATAGTACATTGCAATACTAGAAAGGATGAGTTTTGGGTGGTGCAGTTGATGTTGATGTAGTTCCAGTTCCATTTCCACCCCATCCAAATACTTCACTCTGCAGCGACGCGGAGAAGGGACAGTTCCTTCCATCTGCCACCTGTCCAGTTCCCATGACGCCACGTGGTTCCTCTTGCAGAACTTGATCATCATCAACATGGTGATTCAAGGGCAAGGGTAACCTTTCGAACATGGCGTTAGCGAAGGAAGCAGCCACCAAAACCACGTGACTCGAAGCCACCAGAGGGGCCACCACCACACCCCCAACCACCTGTCCCTGCGCCCCCGACAGATAAACAGACAACCCGTCCGAACCGGGCGGCGCCGGCGGCGGGAGCACTGTCCCCGTCATGGAAACTATCTCAAACCGGCCGTGGAGCGTGAGGACGCTCCCGGCCGGTTGACGGAGCACGACGTTGGCCAACGTGCCGGAGCCGCTGAGCACGGACACGCCCCTCCCTCGGCGGCGCGCGTAGTTGGAGAGGCTCTCCACCACGTCGGCGCCAGGGGAGACCTCCAGCACGTGCGAGCGGAGCGCGTTGGGGCTGTCGCGCGTGACTATGACGGGTGGCTTGGGCTTGTTCTTGGAGCCCATGGGCCGGCCGCGAGGGCGCCGCTGGGTGGAGAAGGGTCCTTCTCCGTCGTCGTCGTCGGACTGGGGCTGGAGGTGTAGGGCTGCAGGTGTCATGAAAGCAGCAGCAACTAGATGGGCTTCTTCTCTTCCTTCAATATTGTTGTTGTAATTAGCTGCCATCACTTATTTCACACTTGACAATTTCAGATCCAAATTAAACTCACACTCATTATATAGCATATGTGAGTAAAATTTGATTATATATATAGAGCGTGAGTTAAACTAATTTACCTGTGATGATGGATGAATTTACTAACAGCCCCACCGACAAGAATATATAATTTGTGTAAGTTGGTCAAATTCGAGGCCAAACGCCTCTGAATCGAATTTATGGAAAATGAAACGCTAGCTGAAACAAAGTATATATTAATATATTGGTTTTGTTAGAGTGTAAAATTAAGGAAGGAAGATGGAAATGGTGGGAAGGAGAAAGAACAGAAGAAATAAGCATTAGCAAAGACAAAAGGTGTTCTATTCCGATCCATTTCCGCCCACTGTATCACCTTCTTTAATTTCCGATCCTCACGCTCCTGTCGTGCCACACGCGTTACTCCTTCCTTTACAATTATTCAACCCTCCTTGGACAGACATAACTGTTCATTCAAAGAAAGCATTGATTATATTATCCATGGATTTCAATTTTAAGGAATATTTTTCCATAAATAATCATTTATCTATGACATTTTCAAACTTTTTTTTATTAGGTTTAATTAAACTTTCAAACATGCATTTAATAAAAATTAATTTAATTAATTGAATTCAAATTAAACGACTCAATTTTTTTTAATTAATTTCACAAACCCAACACTTGTTTGAAGAATATATTGCTCCATGAACAAAATTAATTCTAAGACAATAGACATGTTGACTGTTCTTTGCTAATTAAAGAATTAATTATGTATGATGCATCCATTAATTAGATGCATTAAGCATTTAGTCTTGAATTCGATTTCTTAATTCATGTAATTCCTCTAGCAGTGGATAAAAATAGACATATTTTATACTTATTACAAAAATGAGTAAATTTTATTAAATTATGTTATTTTCAATTAAAAAATAAACATATTTCCTAAATCATTCTTCAATAGAATTGAAATCAACCATAAAAAATATATTTGACATTATTAAATGAAGAATATTTTGGAGAAAATCTCATTAAATAAGATATAAATAATTGAAATTTGTTTATATTTGAGATCCAAAAAACTTACAATGATAATGAATTTAAAATAGTGAATAGGTATTTTAATTTTTTTATACTATTTCTGAAAGGCATTTTTCGTTAATTATTAGTTAAAAATAGTACTACATTATAAGTTTATCAATATTAGATTTTTTATTTGTTAACGAAAGTATAGATCTTAAAATGAAAACGTCCTTCAGTAAAATAAATATGAAAACATCCAATAGCTTGGTCGGTACAAAAATCTCTTTCCTAAAGAGATATTTCTTGTAAGAATCAAATTAAGATTTTCTTGTAAAGTATACATTCTTAATTATTAGACTCGAATTGATCATCAATTCAATAAAAACATCAACATTATTAGAAAAAATAAAATTTGTATAACTAAGTTTTATGACATAATATAATCTCTCATAATCAGTGACTATCTTTAAGAGTCACTAATTAACTTGCATGTTTGATCTAGATTAAAAAATAAAAAATAAATCATAACCTATAAACTTGTATACTTTTTTGCAAAAATGAACTTAGTTATATATGTTACTAACAACCTACAAATTAATTCAAATTCCCTATATAAAAAAGGAAGTGTTACAAGATTTAAAAATATAATTCAACATATGTAAAATCATAGTAAAAATTTGAGTAGCATATTTTCTGAGTTTAGCCTACACAAATTTAAGTTAGAATTTAAAATATGTAAGAATCATTTATTTCTTATATGGGTGAGTTGTTTTTGTTTAAAAAGGAAAAACAAACAAAAATATATAATCCACTAACTCACTAAATCTATTGAGTTAGACCGAGTTATATAGACCCATGACAGATCCATTTAGTTACTTGGATTGATTTAGTGTTTGATTCTAATCTAATTGATCAAATCGATTAGTTTAAAGAGATTTTGATAACATTAATTTCAAGTCTTATGAATCTAAAACACTTTTACAAAGCCTAATCTTTTTAGTTAACAAGTTATAACTAAAATTTTCTTAAAATACATTCATTATGTAATTTACTAAGATATAAAAGACAAATGGTTATAAAATAATATATATATATATATATATATCATTGTATATGCATAACACATTATATATTTATAAATATATCCAAACTAAAGTCGTCAACTCACTTTAGAAAATAAAAAGAGCAAAACAAACGATTAGATCCCACGCGCCTTAAAGTATCTGTTTTCTCTGACACGTCTTTATCTTCTCATTCATGAGAAGCAAGTAATTTGGCTACTTTTTAGCTAAAAACAAAGAGATTATATACATAAAATATAAAGAAAAGTCTCAAAAAGTTATTATAAAAAAGAAGGGAAAGGCGCTATAAGAGGTGCAACCCCATCAACACAATCTGTATAATGTTATTGAAGGAGAAATTCTAGGTTTTGTTACAATTGAATAATTGGTTCATTTTGTTAACAGGATCTGCGAGTCGGTGATAAAAGAAAGGTATACCATATAACGATGCTTAATTCAGATCGAGAACTCAGTAATAATTCAGATCATATATCAAACCATTGAGTTAAATACTAGTTGGCAGGTGAGGTGAGTTAGGCCATTGATTTGATTCCGAGGTTAGGCATCACATCATCGTAAATTCGTAATAGGATCGGAGATGGCCATGCTATTGCTAATTGCTATGACGACGAATCCAAAACCTCGCATAGAGAGAAGATAAGTCTGACTTTAATTAAAACCATTAATATTGCGTTTCATTCCTTTGCACCTCAAATATGTATCCCACTCAGCACATATATATGTTTCATGTTTGTGTGTTTTACGTTTTAACTCAATCTTCTAAAAAAATTTCTTCTATTAATTAAAGAAAATATTGTTAAATAATTTTTATTTACTAAACGGAAACTAATATCTTCCCTTCAGAAAAAAAAAACTCTTGAGCTAAAAAATAAGGGATGCGATTCAACTGTTTCTAAACACGATTATCAGTCTTTTCTATACATACAACTTGAAATAAAATCCTAATGAATATATCTAATTATGCATATTTAAGTATCTTAGTTATTTATTAATCCTGTCCAAATATTTTGCTTATTAAGATATAATATTAAATTCATCTTTCTTATACATTATTTTTATGTTAAGTAATTAAGATGCTAGAATGATTTACCAAAGACATAATGCATTACGAACGTTCTTTTTTATAGTTCATGTGAACATTTTTTTAAGGAAGCGTCTATTAATTGTCACTCTTAATCAGCTTTACCCCCCACTAAAATGCTATTTTGTTTAAACAGGTATAAGTTAACCAATGTTATAGAGTCATTGATTAACATTCTCCCTGAACAAAGAGTTTACTCACATAATATTTTTTAATATATTATTTATTACACTATCGATTACAAATTATTTATTATTTTGGAAAACTTAATTCATTTCAATATATGAGATAAAGAGTTATTATACAATGATAGTGTAAAATGTTTTACACAATTATTCAATCACAGTCCATTACTTATGATAAATTTATTAACTTTTAAAATAATTATTTTAAAATAATTTAAATAATAATTTGTGTTTGGATAACTGTGTATAACAGTTTTATGTTGTTAATATATAAACATTAACTCTCAATATATTTATCACTTTAGCAAATTAATGAGTAATTATTAACTTTTTATAAACTACTCTATTTCTTAGTTCCTAGTATCTAATATTAATATCAATTAATTGACAGGTACATGCTAACTCTTTAAGATTGTGCTTGGTTTGGGGATAGGGGAAGAGAAATAAAAGAGAAATTTTAACTTTTCATATAAGATCTATATCTTTTACACTTTAATTTGAAAATTGCTCTTCTATTTTTATCCTCTAAACTAAACACACCCTAATAAAGATATTTTAGTAAAAAAAAATATTTTTTTTTATTGCTATTGTCATTGATGAGTTTTTTTGGAAAAAAATGTATATTACCTTAAACAATAAATGATTTTAAATTGAAGGAAAATTGACTAAAAAGTACCAAGACTTGTGAAATTATGAGTCTTTCTTGCTCAATTATAATTGTCTAATTCTTAATCAATTTTAATAATAATAAAAAACATGTTAGAAAGAATGTATTGAAGATTTTTTTTCCTAATTCTCCTCAAAAGAGTTTGTTTATTAAACAAATAACAATAAATAACTAAATACTTCTATAGAATGATGACAAGTTACCTTTAACATACTATTTAAGAAAAAAAAGTATTATTAACACACACCTTATTTGATTTCCAATGTATTTATTTTTAATGACAATTTATTTCTTATTCTTTAATTTGTGTCTCGGGGCTCGTATTATTTTTTTAAAAAGGTCGGGGCTCTTATTAATAAGGCACAATACTTTTTAATTATCAAATAATTTTTTTCTTAATTCTTTAATTAGAAAGAATTGCAGGAAAATTTATAAAATAATATTGTATTATACCTAATAATTAGTGACTGTAACTGTTAAATTTAACCCATGAAAATTGATGCCAGCAAACTCAACTAAAATAGTTTAATATACAGAAGAGAAGAGGGAGTAAAGATAAAATCTTACACATGTCTAAATTATTTTAATGAGAATTACACGAGAAATAAAAGATAGAGAATCTAAAGTCTTTGATTTCCATATTTGACTCTTGAGAATATACACATTCATCCTGGACGTACCTATATGTTCGTACACTTTTATTAAAAGGTTACACTTTTATTAAAAGGTATCATCATTATAGTAGTATAAAACAAGTTTAAAATTTTAGGAGTTAATTTTAAAAGGTTGATGCAATGTGGAAAAAAAGTCCTAAAGAGACATGCTGGAAAGGGAACCAAAATCATATATACGATTAACAAACTTGACCTGGGTTAAGGTCTATTACATTTGGATCGGAGTAATGATGAAAATATTTTCTGTTCACATCCACACGTAATTGGAAGACGATGTACAATAGTGTTTTTTTTGCCAGACTAACATCTTTTAGCATTTTTGTAAGCAACGAGCTTTTGAACGAGTCCTCCACCACTCCACTTCTCGGACTCTTGCTTGTTAATGATGCACCAGGACACTAAGTCCATTTCTTTCGCATATGGATAAAAAGGCGTTTGATGGGAAAACTCAAGCATATTGTATTAGTGAAATTGGGTATTTTTTCCAAAAAAATGTTAAAGTTGGTGGTAGTTTCGACTAATAATATGAAGAGGAGATTTCATAAATCAATGATTCAAGGGAGGAACATTCACATTTCACACCGCTCCCTGCTCAAAAGGAACGCGTACAAATAGTCGACCATGCAAACTAACAACAGCAGATGTCTGAAGCGAATCAATTCTTGCAGGTAAGTTCACAACCTGAAAAACATCAAATTTCAGCCAATCACTTTCAACGAAGATGCCACGTCCTAACATGACAAATTCTGTTATTACTCCCAGCGTCATACCAAGATCTCTGTTAAGAAAAGGGTAGTTTACCTTTTTGAAGGGGGTAATTCCCCATGGATTATCTATATGTTCTGGCACACCAGTTATAACAAGACGTCCAACTGGATCTGATTGGACTCGCACCTGGATTTGTTATAACAAAGTCAACAATAAAAGTAGAAACCAATGAAGCCATAATCATTCACAAAGGAAAATACTCTTTTAAATCCAATCATAATATTAGTTTTTACTTTTAACATGACAAATGAAGGCAAATTATCCCAAACATATATAAAACTATATAGGCAGAATTTCCCTCCTAACAAAAAGGCATCGAAAAACAGCCAATATAGATAAGTGGAGATTGTAAAAAGTGATTGTACATTCTATTTTATACAGTTAAGCTTAAGAAGAAAAATCTATGATAAAATCTACCCAATGTTTCTGCATAAAAATACCCAAATATCAAGCCAGTTTTTCTGCATAAAAATAAACAATGGATAAAGACAAGCCATGGTGCTTACCTCCTCACGAAGGAGCCCAGGAACTAGGGCATACACCTCAAAACAATCCTTCTGGACAAGGATACAGCAAACAATAAAAAATTATTTATTAAATTCTATTTACAGGAGAACAAAATTGCCATTATGATACACAAGAAGGACATACATTAGGTACTGAATACAACCAAACTGACTTACAGTTTCACGCACATTGATCTTCACCCAGTCAGCTGGGGGTCCAACATCCACTACCGCTGTGACCAATCTATCAGATGAAAAACTCAATTAGCCTTGGTTCATTTGATACACTGAAACTTTATCATATTTCCCAGTGCATATGTATCCTTTTCAGATTGAAATAGGGATTCTATGTGGTTGAATTGATTGAAGAATCAATAATAATGAAGGGAATCCTCACTGACATTAAGAAAATGCCAAAGGATCTCCCAGGGCACATTCACTTTATTAGTTTGTCTGTGTTTTGGCTCACAAAACTTTGAGGTAGGAAAGATGTAGATATAGAAACCTTTAGGGAGGAAGCAAGCATATCTTCAAGGATTTGAAAAAGAGATGTATAGGGTAGTATCATTAATAAGGTGCACCAACTTGTTCTGGTTAATTCCTTAATTTTATTTTGCTGAAAACCTATGAATCTAATAGAAAAAATAGCATTTATTAATTGTGAAACAGCAAAAAGAGAACTTCAAGTGGTGGGTGGCCAATGCCATGAATTAAAAGATTGTAGATGGAGAAGCCAACAGTGCTACAAAGATCATGAATCTTTGCACAGGACTAATATAGGTTAATTAACAGAAAAGACCAGTAACTTAACTGCCGATCTCCTTCAATATTTGCAGCTTTCTCAGCATGCTCCAGACCAGACGGTGTCCTCTGTTTATTAATCATACCTGATTCATTTAAGCATAAATAAATGAGATAGCTATTAATTTAGAGAAAGTTGGTGATGTTTGTAGTGACCATACCAATACTTTTTAAGTTCTTTTCACGCTTTGGTGTGGAACTGAAATTCTTGTCCTGTGCAAGAAAAAACAAACACTCTATTAGTAGAAACATTGCTATAAGATAGTTATAGTGATCAATAATAAAATGATACTAAGAATAAGAATGTAAATTGTAAAGGTCTCAACAGACCTTAATAACTGGCTCAGCAACCTCACCGTATCCAAGAAGGCGCTGCGCATGCCAACCTTGCATTGCACGTGCTGCTGCATCCCTTCTTGCTCTACCTGAGCCTGGAGTCTGGTAAACAGCAGGCTGTAAAAAAAAACTTATTATTTGATATATACAAACAAAGGGTAGAGGTTGAAATGTTGCATGCTCCCAAATCTATGTCTCAAATGCTCTTTTCTGAAAAATTTCAACACTCCCCTTGCTTTTCATTTTGCTGCAGAGAACCAGCAGCAACAGACCACCTCTGATGATCCCTAGACTAGAGGTCTCACAGATTGAGGACTTTGGGAATTGGTGGCTCAGAAGTCAGAACATCCTTCCATACTTGATGGCACCACCAACAATGGTTGCAATTTCTAACATTGTTGGCAACTGTTTTGGTTTCTCATTTACATTTTCTTTAATTACTTAGTATGACTATGATGTGAAGAATTTGAGAGACAAACTAATGACTTATCCCCTAAATGCTGTTAGCAGTTATCAATTACGTAGAAACTCTTTAACCTATTATAGTGTTCCCCCCTTTTCCCGTTTAAAATATAATATTCTGCATTCAATTTATCTCAGATATTCTATTCCTTTATAGCTTTTTTTTAAAAAAATAGTTCTTCAGTTTTTTCTTTTTTAATATTGTGACTGTATGTTGCAATTTTTACATATATAAATAAATACTTCAGATATTTTACTTAATATAATATCATATAAGAAGATTGCTCCCGCACCTATGTTTTTTTAAGCCATGAGGTTATTCATATCCAAGGTGAGTTGTCAATCATTTATTGTTTAAGCCATTTAAATTGTCAAACATTTTTACTAAGCCAACAACCAACATATATTTGACAATTCACCTTGGTATAATACAATTATAGGCATGCATTTGCATATCTCATGGGTTTTTGTGAAATGTAATCCTTCTAAGATGACAAAATACATAGTATCTTCCCTTATATTCTATTCCAATTGCATCTATGTTTTCTTTTTTGGAAAAGGTATGCAAACTGCAAAGGCATCACAATAGAGAATATTGCATCTATGATAAGTTAGCTTTAGTTGATGGAAAACTTATTGGCCAAATTTTTTTGGTTTCTGTTACTTCTCTATCATGGCAATGATTAAAAATACCCCCATAGATTTCCTTAATCTTTCTACTTAATTCTGCTAAACAAAAAACCTAGGACTCTAGAATATATATATATTGTCACCCACAGACACACACAACCATAAAAGCCCAATGTTTGCATTCTAGCAGCCATTTTGTTCAAAATTCAAATCCAGTGGCATTTTCTTCACACCTCAACTTTTGTGTCTAGCAAAATAGGAGCATCATAGTTATTAGTATTGTAATCTTCGTATCCCGATTTGAAACAAAAATCATGTCCAGTGATACAAATCATAGCATGACTCGTTTTTAATCTTGAATCAGTCTCCATATCGCATGAACCGCTTCTTGTGGTGTTTACTTTTTCTTGTGGACGTCCCATGAGTCTATTTATTGTAACTTATAATTTCCTCTCTTGTACTCTCTTTTTGTCATCTTTATGGCTTCTATTCTTTAAATTTCTCATCTCTTATTTGTTACTTTCATTTTCAGTTTTTTGAGGTACAAGACTTATTTCTTCTTATTGGTTTTACTTTAGAAGGGGTTGAACACTTTGGGAGGTTGCTATTTTTTGTTATTTTGATTTATGACTTGAATATATGATATATTAGGTTATATTTTATTTTATTTTTTTGCAAGTCACTCATTTTTACCAAAAACGTCGTATATTTTATTGATCATGTATCTTACTATTCATAATACAATTCGATTCATGATTCGTAAAATAGCTTTTCTGATTCAAGATTCAAATCTTGATTCAATAACCATGAGGAGCATAACTAATGAAAGAAGGAGCTTTATTCAAGTCCAAATGAAAAAGGAAAACAATACATGATGTTATATAATACAAGTAATCTTCATGTGAGCATGACATCAAGGAACAAAAGGGGAAACAAGAAATAACATTAAACAAACCTCTTTTTCCACATTTGAAGATTGATGGAATGGTCCAACAGGGAGCTGTAGCTCCCCAATCTCTCTCTTGTGCTTTTCATACTCTAAAAGTGCCTGCACAAATTGAAAATTCAGGAAAAAGGAAACCAGATCATACAAGTGGCTTAAAAAAGACAGCAAAAGTAACAGTTGAAAAAGTTAAAGCAAAAAGCAGATAATAATGGCAAATCTGGAGTTTCATTGGTATCTAGTCCCGTGACAAAGACAGCACACACCGTGGAAAGAAGTAGAGACGGCATACACACTTCCCTTCTTTTACCTTTGAAGATAGGAACATGAAATAGACATCAACTCAAGCTGAAACTGACGCTCATACGATATTGCAGAAAAATATTAGCCAATTCTGGTATCAACACTCAACAGAAGTATAAGTTTACTCTAGTTTATCAATTATTACAATAGCAAAGATGAAATATTTCAAATAATTAGAGATGAGTGCACTACCTTCTCATAAAAAATTCTAAATGTCCATGAGACTGTAGTGCAGGTCCTGTGGGGAAAAAAAAATCAATATAATAATGAGCAAAGGGATATATTTAGAAAGAGTTTTTATTTTGACTTTTGCATTTTGGTTCCCTTAGTATGGGACACACGTAATCTTAGTCCCCCTAATATTTTTTTAGCCAATCAAGTTCCCTTACTTTTAAAATTAAGCAAATGTGGTCCATCTGTTAAGTTACCATCAAATTTTTAACACTGACATCATGACATGGCAATGAAATTTCATATTGCTAGTTCAGTATTGTTCATATAGGGCACTAACTTAATGAGTAAACGATCAAACAAAACTGTGTTATGTGGTAGTGATATATAGAACTTCACAGTTTAGTCAAATCAGGGATTGAGCTGCACCATGTTGACCTTGACCCTGTATGGTTGGTTTTACTGTCATTTTTGTATTTGACAAGCTTGTATGGTTAGCGTTTACAGTCCACCACCACAAACCTGTCCCTAGAGCTAAAATACCAAATAGCCAATTCAACATCCAAGCAAATTTTGTATAATGTAGTTTCAGAATCTGGTAATGTTAAAGACAAGCATGCATAAACTGCATACAGTACTTATTGAAATTTACACAGACTCTTATTACCAGCAAACCATATGGATTTAGGTGATATATATTTTGCTAAGATAACCTGTTACATGATGAGTTTTGCTATATTAGACAACCTATTAGATATTTCACATCTCCTCTCAAGTCTCAACAAGGTGTAGACAACCTATGTCTTTTCCTCATTTCTGTGTAAATTAGAGAGGAAGGTTCATATTATTCGCTATCACCACCAGTCAATTTGTCAAAGAATCTGAGAATCACCCACTTGATTTCTTCTTTCATTCAACTCTCAAGATGAACAACCAAGTTTCAGAGACCCCAAAACCATTGACCAAGAAGATAGTTTTTATTTTCCAAATATAACCACACCTCCTCGTTGGCATATTGTGATTTGTTATCAACCCAAATCAGCACAATGACTCGCCACATCACAAATCTGACAACCACATCAGCTAACTTTATTAACAATTGGATGACAACTTAACATGTGGACCACATTTGCTTAATTTTAATGAGTTATAAACCACATCAGCTAACTCTATATTTTAGAAACTAGATTATACATGTTAATAACAATCAGTTTTAAGCCACTCAGCAGACTATAAAGAGTTTAACAGTGACAGTAAATAGCAAAAATATAGTATGAAGAGGTTAAGAAGGCTTAGTAAGAACTACAAAACAATAATATGTTTAGGCCTTACTTTGGGGGGTGGAAAGACTCTCCTACTTGCCGCCACAACTTGGATCCAGTTACCTACATATAATCAATCAATAGATCAACTTTATCACTTATCGGTAATCAATAACTGGCAAAGGGCCCAAAACATTTAGCACCAACTGAAATAAAACTTATGGATGTTGATGGAAATTATGTAATCATAGTAATACTTGTAAATATGGTATATTATATATTTTTTTTCAGCTGGTATATTATATGTTATGTAATTATGTCAATTAGAGTGACTGTATATTCATGAAAATATTATTGTATTTACGACTCCAAATATAAATATATGCTCCGCTGTGTAATTCTGACACAAGTCATCATGTCTCTCATTCTCTTTCATCCTCAATATGATATCTAGAGCCTAACAAGAGGCAGCCCAAATGTCAAATAAACTAAAAATGTAATGATACATTCTGTTCCAAAATTTATAAATAAATTGTCTGTTAATAAAAATGAAGTTACAGGACGAAAAAAATAAAGAATCTGGGCTGGGGCTCACGAACCTACTCTAAGGAAAGTACAGGACCAAATCAGATAGGCTGAAGCTGTTACCAGGTCCCCACAAGTCAGACAACAACTATTTGAACATAGCCCTACCATATCTTTCGAAATTCAAAAGGGATTATTAGATGAATGACAAATACTAAATGATAGGATCTTTGTAAAGTTGACAAGAGGACTGAGGACAAAGTCGAAAAATGCTTGACTTCCACGGCATCAGTTCTCTTTGTCCTATAGCCTATAACTAGTGTCTGCAATCGTTTGTGTAGCTCTGAGTAGTGAGTATATCAACACTACCTAGGCCATCAAACATAGGGAAAGCATAACAAACAGTAGTACTGAAAGCACAACTACAGTATATCTGAGGTATCATCTGGACGTTTACTAAAATGTTGAAATCTATATTCGACGAAAACTTTCCTTTTATCTTACAAAAGGCATGAATGGGATAGAACTATTTAGCAATAACATTAACAACAGTCTTGAGTTTGAAGTAAGAAATGTTAAAGTTTATAATGCAAAAACCACGGTACGAAGAGATGAGCTGTCAATAATAACACAGAAGATTAATTCATACCACATCATAGCCGCCTAGTCTGATAACAGCTCTCCACAACCTGCAGCCCATGGAAAAGTAAGAAATCCGCTATCAAAAGAGTTAAGTAACACATTAAAAATTAGTGTCAAGGAGGAAGACAGACCCACTTAAACTAGCCTTAAAAGGGTTACATTACATGAATGCATCACAGGGGATATTATACGTACTTAAGGCAATTGAGTGGCTCTCCATAAAACTTAGGAGGCTTAAATTCCAAGGACCGCTCTCTGTAGAAAGTCTCAAGCTCTTTCATAAATGTTTCTCGATCCAGAGGCGTGCCAAACTCATCATAATCAGTCATCTGCGGGTTAACGGCAAGATAATTACAATCTACAAAAGAAGAAGAAGAAGAAGAAGAAGAAAATGCTCTGATATCTTACTGGAAGTGGAAGTACCTCGGTATCATTTAGCACATTCGTCATTTCTCTGACATTCTTTTCTTTAGGCTTTGGAGTGATCAGTTCCTGATGCGAAACAGTCTTAGCATCTTCAAGTTCAAACGGATTATTGCTAATTGCACTGATTGCTGGCACGTGAGCAGGATCAGAATCGCCGTTTTTGATATCATGATCCTGTTGGACCATTACTTGATCAGAAGCCACACGTTTGCTTTGCAAAGTGGCATCAACAACATCCATATCAGCAATGCCATGGGTGGGTTTCTCACCATCCTCCATCCTACAATACACAACCACGTAAATATAAATGACTACATTTATAACAAGGGAATGCAAAATGGCGATCGTAGCCCTAAGCTGAAAGAGTGTGTAATAAATACGATTCGATTCTTGGTGACGGCCTCGGAAGTAGAAGCAGCGTACCTTAATGGGGAATCTGATCCAGCGCACCGCTTGACGAAAATGTAGGGTTTGGGAATCGACAATGGGGATGAGGAATTGGGAAGAGTGGGGAGGAGTGTGTGTTTCTATTTAAATATGAAATTGGAAGCAGAATTTGAATGAATGGAGCAGAGAGTCTATTAAGTTATGATGAAAATCAAACGTGACAGACACAATTGGCCCCCATATGATATAGTGGCTCCGGTAGCGGTGGGGTGGGAGAGAAAGAGAATTATAGAAACTCCGCTTACCTTCACTTCACCTCCACCTTCCACTACTCAAGTCTCTACTACTACCGCTTCGTTTCCTGCATGTCAAAATACTATCTTACCCCTTTCTCCTTCTTTTCTTTCCTTCCAACTTTAACACGTCTTTCATTTGTAGATAATATATTTTACAACATTATATTATTTTTCTTTAAATAAAACAGGAAACATTAATTCATTCCTTTTTTTTTAAGAAGTAATCAATTTATTTAACTCTATCTATTTTATAAATATATATTTTTAATTTATTTTTAAATAGATACTCCATCCTCAGAGCTTTAATTTCACTCTAATTATTAATCTTCAAATTTGATCTTTTCTACAAATAATCTATTCTATTAAGTTGAGAGATAAATTATTAATAGAAAATTAAATTCAGTAATTTATATTTTTTATGTGGCTTCAGTAATTTATCTTAAATATATT
>PYAF01006353.1:247759-272131 GCA_007407185.1 Glycine tomentella
TAATTCTTTTCAAATAAAAATTTTAACATAAAAATACATAAATTATAAAATATATCAAATAAAATCATATAATACCATAATTAATCATATATTAATTTGTAAATTATTAAATTATACAATAAGAAAATTTTTATAATAAAAATACGAAACAACAATTAAAATTAAAAAATTACAAAAAAAATCAGAAACTAAAACAAAATAATATTATCTTTTGATGTTAATATTCAATACAAAATAAATTTTTTTATACAAAATATTAAATCAAACAAATATATTAAACACATACTATTAAATAATAAATAAAATAATTTTATTAACATTTACTAAACAAAATAAATTAAAAAATTAAACAAAAGTTTTAAAAAATTACAAACAAAACAAGGTCCATGCCATAAACAAAAAAATAAAAAAAGGTAAAGTCGTACTATACCTAACGACTTTACCAAAAAAAAAATAATAATATCGGAAAGACGTACTTAGATCTCATCACTGTTTTTGTCCCTAAATGCTTATTTTATTTGGGGACTAAAATGCAAACTCAATAAAATTATACTAGCAAATAACAGGTAGACAACATCTCAAAAGAAACCAATAACCCATAAATAATAGCATTCGTTCATTATTTTTATTAATATATCTAACGGTATATAAAATACTTCACCAGACGATGACTGACTATTAAAAATAAAAAGCACTGCCTCACCCGTGAGTCCTTTATTTTGGACTTCACGTTAGAATTAGCCAACTTCCTAATTAAGTTTTCTTTCCACTAGCGCCTCTAGGGATTTTTTTAATTATCCTTTAAACAAGTCTCTTCAAACTCAAAGCAATAACCCATGGTTTTTACGAAAAACAAGTAGCATATATACATATAGATGATCATTTGTTTAGAATCAACTACAACAAATGTGATAGTCTATCTAATAATCCCATAATATTTACGTGTTATAAAGAATGTTTCTTTCAATAACTGGAAGTAATAATTAATATGTTTAATAACTTTTCAACTCATCAACCTCTATAAATAACCTTGTGAACTATGAAACTTATATATATATATATATATATATATATATATATATATATATATATATAAAGAGATGTAACATATAGTCGTGGAAGAAGCTTTTTTTGAATATTTTTGCATTTAATTTTTTTATTTAATTTTTTTATCGACAAATATTAATTTGTTAGTTTTGATAAAAATATCAGTTGGAAAATTTGAATCCACCATTCATTCTCTCTTTTTTTTTTTCTTCTTTTGCTTTTTCTCAACTACTAGACGAATCTTAAATCTTTGTTTTTCTAATTTTGATGATAATAACAAATAAAAACTATCTTTTATCCTCTATTTCTATATGGATATGGTGATTGACTATACGTGATAGGTATACGTTTTCATTTTAGTATAATATAATAACGCACTTCTTCTTCTAAACACACATCTTATTCACTTCTGCTTCCATGCCAGACATGTTTATTGAGAGATGGGACTTGGTAAACTTCGCAAATTTTGTCTCTTTTGAATAGGATGAAACAATTCTTCAATCTTATGAAGTACACTACACTATTTGACATAACTTTGTCTTTTTACTGAGATGCTTAATTGAAAAGTCATGCATCCAACAAATCAGGTGACCGACGAAGCTAGAAGACTTGATCATACGAAAAGATCTATATAACATATCAGTTGTTCCTTTAGTCCGGTGAAATAGCCAATTAGTCTCATACATCCATATGACGTATCAATTGTTCCTCAATCAATTAGTCTAATATTTGCATATTTGTATAAAAATTGGCTTCGGTGCAACAACATTCTTCTGTCTTGTTTTAAAGTTAATAATCAAATAGTTATCGAAAAAAAAGTTAACAATCAAATCTAGGGTCATGTTTAATTTAGTTAGATAAACACACACTCTCCTACTTTTGATTCAAATTTATTAAAAAATACAAAATAATAAATTGTTTGCACCACCCATAATTTCGCGAAAGAGAAGAATATATTGTTTGTCACCACCCATAATTTATGGTAGCAGCTACATACATATTACATTTAGGTTTTAATTCTTATCAAGTGAGAAGTCATTATAAAATAAATATAGAAATTTAATTATTAATTAAAAATTAAGTTATATATATTTACAATATGAATTAAAATATCAGTCATTAATTTCTCAGCTTATAGTTAAAAAAAGAAACTTTGCCATTCAATCCAGGTTGAACTTGGACAAATATATTTTTTCAATAAGCAAAATAAGTATAACATATATATGTGGGCACAAAGGAGACCCAAAACCCGTATACATGTGATTAATAGCAGAAAATAACAGCATTGTTGGTTACCGAATATTAACATTACTTCATGTACATATGCAGTAACCAAAGTAGCAATATATTTCTCTACAAAAAATACTGCCCACACCATTTCAGCGAGCCCAATCACTGCAACATTTAATTCTCATTGTTATCTCAAAACTTTCAATTGTAAATACTTTCACTAAATTCTTTCATCTAATCAAGTTCTCGTTAGTACATGAAAAATGAGTGTGTTAGGTACCTAGCTAATGTGAGTTTCGCAGATCCACGCGGAAATTGATCGATGTAGGACTTGCTACAATACCTCATCAAATACAATCTTGACACATCAACAGTGACTCGCATATGCTGATACAAACTTTTGTCAAAAGTGATGATCTACGTTATTCTCTAGCATCATAATCATATCCGACAGAGATAGATATATATTTTATACGCATGATTAGTTCATTCGGTGGGAATTTCATCTCCCAATAACTTGAAGACGTTAACATTTTCATGGAAAAGGCTGATAAGCTACACATGTAAGCAGTGGCTGAGGTACGCACATAATAATATCATGTTACAAATTCATTTGAAAGTGATCATCATCAATTATCAAAGGGAGAGTTGCGTACCACATTTTTGGTTTAAGGCTGTTATAGCCCCAAAACTGGTCCACCCATTATTCAACCAGATGATAACAGCACCATAAATGCCTTCTTTTCCACCACCACTATTGGTTGCCGTACGTGCCACATGCCCGAAAAGACAAGTTAGACACAAACTTAATTAAACGAGATTCTCTTGCTCTAACGTACCAAGAAAGAGCCAAAGAAGTCACAACAATGATAAGTTGGAATGAAAATCTTTGATCCTCACACGTATGTTGTTTTATGTAATGGGTTTTTGGTCCCTCTGCCTACAGAGTCCAAGTGTCACCTTCTAACAGCAATAAATAGTAAATATGATGGGACGCCATACTGCAACATCTCCACATATAGTCCCTACCAAAGTTGGGAAATTCGTTAACTTTGGTTTGAAATGATCGTGATTCTTGACGATCGATGATATATATATTGATAACACTTGTTGAAATTGAAAGGAAAAAAAAAAAAAAAAGATGCACCAATATATTTTATATGACACATTATGTTCATGTGGGATACTGCAGGTAGCGAGAAATTAAATATCCTTCACAAAAACAATTGTTAAGTTGCGGAGCAGTTTCAAGGCATTCAAGATTGCTATAGTGTGCCATGCATGGAGAAACCATTGAAAGAAGTTGATCAATTTCAATCATTACAATATTTGTTGTTTCTCGATTAACACACTCCATGACGCATCAAATATATTAAGAAAGATTTTTTCGCTAACTCTGAAATACCGTTTCGATCGCTTTAATATTTTACTTGCACACATATACTCGATAAAACAAAAATATACAGCATCAAGTATCACTTGATAGGAAATGGATCACATATAAAACTTAATACTTTTATTTCTAAAGTAATAATAAATTTTCTTTTTTCTTTTTGTAAAAAATCTTTCTTTATTTTGTGGATTAAGATTATGTTTAACAAGTAGTTAATTTTTAGTAATTTTTGAAATGCTACTTGAAGTAGTATTTTTGAAAATATTAACTTCTAATTTTTTATATTTATTTATTTATTTTTCTTATTAATTTTTAAAATAAATTATGATTTTATTATTTTTATATTGTTTTACACTTTTTAACTATAACTAGTGTTATTAAATATTTCTAATTTAATAAGGTTAAATTTTTTTGACCTCCAGGTAAATTTTTTAACTTCCAATTAACTTTTAAGCCTAAATTCAAAATTGTGCATTAAAATTCAAAAAAAAAGTACTCTCTCAATTTTTATGCGGACGTAGTTTTAATCTTTGGACAAAGTGAATCTTGCATTGTGGTGATTAATTATTATCGGAAATAAATTATTAAGCCCACACGATATTATCAATGTTTCTTTTACTAGCTCCCAGTCCATAACACTGCAGCAGCATGAAGCCAGCAGTCGTCTAATTTGCTCATCATTCTTCCCAGCATGAGGATATTTTTTTAAAATAAATATTTAAAATAAAAGAAATAAATAGATAGATTAATATAAATTTAATGAGTAAATTTTAATTTATTTTATAACTATTATATAATTCTTTTAATTTGAAAAAAAAATCCATCTAAAAGTCAATTTCAAAGATATTATATGGTTCACTATTTTTCTTTAGAATTTAGATCCCGGTTACAGTGTTATAACAAATATAATTAGAATGTTTTTTTATAAATATAATTAGAGTTTAAAACATGTGTTATGAACTAATGGTATATATGTAAAATTTGTTACAAAAATAAACCAAACAGACACTAGCTTGTTTTTACGTAAGAATGTATCTATATCTGTTATTAGCTATGGTACTAAATCTATAGTGAACAGTCCATGTCATGAATCACTAATTAGTTTGGTCTCTCTCTGTGTTCTTGTTAAACTGTTTAACTTATCACCCTCAAACTAAAATGAATGCTAGCCTCCTCGACCGTAGTCTCTTTTTTTCTAATATGACTCATTGACCTAGTAAATTAAATCAACTCGATATTAGTTTAAGATTTAAGATACTAACTAATTAAGTCCATGAACATAATACTATAAATTAAAAGAAATACTAGCAACACATTTTTTAATATATTTTTTTCAACACACTCTCAGTGACTAAAATTGTGGTCTCACTTCTTAATGAACTCACTCATGATTTATACATTTCAATAAATTTTAATTACGGTACAGAAGAAGTGTTGTTAACACTCCTATAAATGAGTTGAACACCTGTGTAAATGGCTGGTAATTAATTTGGACATTTTAGGAATATGATAGGAGTATGTTACTTTTTTTTATTTATTTACTGACCTTCCTCTTTTATTCTTACCTTTTTTTTCTTTTACTGTTCGATAGAGTTTCTTCTTTATTGTCTTCTGTTTCTTGTTGGGTCATTTGGCCCCGCGCTTTAATTAAAAAGAAAATGATGTAAACCTTGACGACATGTATTATGAGAAGTTTGCTACCTATGGTGGGGAACCTTCCAGCATACGTCCACCAAAGTGAAAATAAAAGATTTATAAACGCAGATGTTGACGTGCACCTTAATGTTGAACATACATAATCACGTGGACTATCTTATTTTCATGTCAAAATTATTAACTTTACGTGTATACACAATTATTCACACATATTCCAACTATGAATTGATAATGAATACCATCATGTATCATGAGCTGAATTTGGCCCATATTTGTGCGTATCACCACAGCTATTTCTCTTTTTGTTTTCACATTACTAGATTATATCACTTTCCTTCCCATTTTTTTTTTCTTTTCACCAAAATATAGTATATAGATTGCACCAACCTGAACGAAGCATATCGATCGTGTACATGGTCTATCCTCGGAATTGATATTCTTCCAGCATGCATGCAGTTATTGTGTTTTTTTTTTAAACTTAATAGAAAATATAACGCTTCTATAACTAAGGTCTGAACAAACTAAATAAAAGAAACTTAAATAATTGATAAAAGATTTATATAGATACACCATTTGCAAAGTTGTTTAATTATCTTTAAAAAACAAAGTTGCCCAGAAACCTCCACTTTACACCAGCTGGAGGAGATCAATGGAATACAGCTCAACCTTTACAACTACTATGCAAATAATTTATTATAAAAAAACATAATATAATTAAAATGTTCCGCTAATTTTTTATGAATATAAATTTTTTATGAATTTGTAAAAATATAAATTACTATGCAAAAGAAATTAGAGGAAAATAGACAAAAAGATATATTTTAGAGGAAGTAAAATTGTATTTCGAAAATTTTAGAAGAACAAAAATATATTTTACTTTAAAAAATTACATTTTTTTTATAAACTACGAGTATTTTTTCATTAAAGAAAATTTAGCTCAAACACATAAGATAATTTGTGCGTGACAAAAATTTTAATTCAAATATTTAATATAATTAAATACTTAATTCTTGAATCAAAACCTCTAATTAAGTTTAAAAAATTATTTATTTAATCAACAGACTTAGCTATAAAATAATCATCCACTAGACTGAGAAAAAAAAAGTTAAGAACAGTTTAATCATCAATACTATCTTCGACTAAGGTCAAAGATTTCCATAAAAATAATGACATATGCTATAATTTGTCTGTGGTCAATTTTAATTTTAATTTGCCAATGACTTTTATATATATTTTACTAAAGGCTAATGTCAAGTTTTTTGTAATATAAAAAATATAACCATAGATCGAAACATATAAGTGATGATTATATATGCATATTAAATTTTAGATAAATTAAACATTAAAAAATACGTAATCTTATAATAACATGTTTTTATATATTTTTTTAAAAAATATATTAAGCATTAAAATAAAGTTGATTTAAAAGATATATCAACTATTTTATATTGTATTAGTAAAGCTAAGGAAAATAAATTGTTTTTTAATTTCTGTTTTAATTACTTCTTTTTTTCCCAATATTGAATAAAATGAACTATTTTTTTTCCATATTAAATATACGCATTTAATTTACTTAGTACAAAAGCTTTTATATTAATCCATTTTGTTAGATTGATAAAATTTAATATTTAAAAATATCAAATAAAATAAGTTTTACATCACTTTATCTTGAATTGTTATCCATATATATAAACTACGTAGGTAGGTACCTGTCAAAGATAATATGAAGACTGCAAAATGCATGACCTATTATTGTGGGGAGAGAGAGGGAGAAACAAAGAGAGCGTGTTGTCTTAATCAGAAATATAATTTCCAGTAGCCATATTGAAATCCCCTCACTCGTAAACTTTACTTATTTTTCAGAGAAACCCAACAGACTGAAGAGGAGATGCAAGAGCATGATGAACATCTTTGTTGAAGGCACAATATATAGCGCTATCGAGGCTGGACTGAACCGACAATGAACCGGCCATGCTGCATGCTACAGTGCTACTGCATTCAGACTTGAGAGCAACAAGCCCAATTTTTTTAGCTAGGCTCCTCACAATCTTTTTTAAGTCAAATGAAAGCATCTCTCTCGAGGGAATTTTGAACATTGATCCAGTATACTGTAATTGATTTTATTTTGTTAAAATAGTATCTTGGTCCCTATTTGTAATTTAGATGCTAATTTAATTTTTTTAAATTTTAAATTTTCACTTTTATCTTTTTAAATAATTTTCTCTTTATTAAATCAAATTGATTCTATCGTTAGTTTGACATTAATTAATTTGATCTAGGTATTTGGTGGTGACCTGTGACAAACTGTTTGAGATGTCACATAAGCTAAACTAAATTAACAATGTGAATGTAAAAAACTAACAAAATCAATTAAGTATATCTAAAAAAGATATATAAGTGAAGCTTTTAAAATTTAAGAGATTAAATTGAAACTTAAAATATAAATAAAGGACTGGGAATCCAATTATAAATTACAAGATATGATTTTGGGTTAAATAAAGGACTAGTGAAAATTTACATATTATCCGTATAGTTAGTTAAAAAAATATTACAATTCAATGTAATCTAGTTTCTTTTATTAGACTTGAATATGATATATGTTTGACAATTTATATGAAGTAAATGATGGACGTACTCGTGACTAGCGAGACTGGCCTACAACAAATTTAGGCAACCCCATTAGCTATTGTCGCAAATTTGAAGTCGTAAGACAAGCCACAATGACGACGATGACGACGACGTTTCTGAGAGAGAGTAGAGGTTTCACGCTTTCAACTATAGATGTCGTACACCGCGGTCTAAGGTCATGTGCTCTATAGAAGCACGCCAGCATCATAATTTTACTACCTCACCTCAGTGGTTCTTATATTATAATTATACATCACATGTATTGTATGGTCACTGAAATATTATAGACTACTATATCTATGTCGTTCATTCATGACATATCTGTGTTTCTGATATCTATTTGCCTCTCAGCGTATCGATACTAATTTAAGATGGCTGAGGAACCCAAACCACGGCGGTGGCGTATGGAAAGAGTTGTTCCTTTGCCCTACACCCGCGGTGCGTCACATCCTCATTGCCGCTCTCGGGATTCACTTCTTTCAGCAGGCTTCTGGAATAAACGCCGTCGTGCTCAAGTGGGCCATCGGCTTGAGCATAGTCATAGCTCTGAGATCTTCCCGTTGAGGCTACGCGCGCAGGGTGCGGCTATGGGAGTTGTCGTCAATAGGGTCACCAGTGGGGTCATCTCGATGACTTTCCTGTCCCTCTCTAATAAGATCACTATTGGCGGGGCGTTCTTCCTCTTTGGGATGGATCTTCTTCTATACCATGCTCCCCGAAACACAGGGCAAGACCCTTGAGGAAATGGAAGGCTCCTTTGGTAAATTCGCGTCATGGTCCAAGGGTAAGGAAATCAGCCAATGAGGGTGCTTAATACTTTTCAGCCAATATAATAATACTATAATGGTGAGTTACTGTCTGCGTATTCAAGTTAGATTAGCAAAGGACTAGTATGAATGAGGAGGAGAGAGAGACGGGTAATAAGTGTGGTAAAAGTAAAACTAGGCTTTTCAAATATTGTTAATGTAACCTTTCCTTTTCCCGTGGATATTATTTGATCATTTGATGGGATTTTATTACCTACAAGGATGCTTTCTTCAAAACTAAATTTTAACAAAAAAATAATAGTCTCTTAAATAAAGTTTTACATGTTAAGAGAGACAAACCAGATTTTTACATAATTGAGACAAATCAAATCCAATTTTTTATTTATTCATAGAAAAAAAGAAATCATAAAAAATATTATCTTTGAGACTGTGCAACATGTCAACAGGAACATATCCAAGGAAGGGAGACCAAGACCCCTATTTATCCCCCTTGGATCCGTTCCTGCACGCAAAGTAAAAGAAATGCAAGCAAAATATTTTCAAAGTATTTTGTAATTTTGTAAATCTATGTAACAAAAGTGTAAAATATTAAATACATTGTGGGGTAAATTTTAGTAAATTTTTTTATTGGAGTAAAAATTAGTTTGAATTGTTTAAAATAAGAAATGTGACGTGACATTATTAAGAAAGTGTGAAATTTTATTAAAATATAAGAGAACTTTTGATGGGTTTATGGGTTGAAGAATCTCTAACTGATTAATTTGCGAAATAGGTACATATTTGGCTGCATGCGAATCAATATATCATTTGTCATCATTCGCTATGGCTTAAATACACTTTTACGATATTCAACAAAAAAGATACACTTTTACGATTCCACACCCACCATTTCTCTAGTTTAGTTTGGTAAAAAAAATAATATATATATATATATATATATATATATATATATATATATAGATAGATAGATATGCATTTTCATCTAATAATGATGAGTAACTGGAGTCTAGAAAGGGAGCTTGTAAGTATCACCTCAATGAATTGCATTTACCAATAATAAATAAGATTACAGAGCTGTATTTTTACATTACGAGGAACCCCCAAAAAGTATTACAGAACTTTGGAATCTTCTTTCGCCATTTACTACAATTCCCTCCTCAATACTATAACGGTGAAAATTCCTCAAAAAATCAAAGCACAAGAACAATGAATGTAAAATTACAAACAACAATGTACATGTTAGGTAACCTCTATATAATCTTACTTCTCGATGCCTTGCTGCAGATACTGTATCAAGTCATAGCCAGCAGTGGTCCACTTATTATAAGCATCTTTACAAACATGGGTCATGAAATTGGCTGCTTCACGCTCACTCATCTCCGGATGAAATCTCTTCCGAAGATTGCCTATCGGGTCACCCCTGCTGAAGCAAGGTAACCCGCTGTCTAGCATTAATGCCACAGTAGTGATGATCCCATCCATTCGTCGACGGGCAGCAAGATACCCCTTCACGCACAAACTACATGTACCATAAACATGAAAGAACGCTGAGTTTTTTAAATGACATTCAGGAAAAAAAAAGTGTGATCTAGATAGAAATGCCATTACTACCTTAAAAATTGATTCCATGTATCACTCTTCATAACACCCGATGGATCTAGTAATTGTGTCATCTCATGGCTCAGCTTAAAATGAGCACTTTCAAAACGCATATTGCCACCCGGAGAAGTTTCTAGGATGAAACCGAAGTCAATATGAACAAGCCTCCCAACACTGCATCAGCATGCATATTAGTGATGCCATTTATTGGACCATATAGCAGGAGCATGAGGACTAAAAATCACAAATAAATTGAACCAAGGGAAGAAGAACAAAGATCTAAAGCTAAATTCAAATTCACTAGCAATAATAACTGACTTGCTGACAAAGTAATGGAAGAAGAACAAAGATCTTACTTATCAAAAAGAAGGTTCCCATTGTGCCTATCCTTTGGTTGAAGCAAAAGACTAGCAACAGCATAACCAGCACTGCTAATGATAAAGTTCTGGCGTGCAGCCTCAAAACTGGCAGATCCAACAGGTCCATAGTCTTGCTGAAATATCTCAAACAAACCTCCATCAGTTGTTTCCCCCATCTGACTTCTACTGCGCGTATTTGGCACAACCTGGAAAATGTAACAAAAATAAAAAATTACAAATCCACAAAACAATTGCCCCATATATGACACAAGTAATTAACATTGAATCTTGTTCCCAAGGAAACTGATCGAAGTCATTTAATATTGTTTTAGAAATACAAGGCCAAAAAACAAGTTATAGCATAAAATAATAACAAGGAAATTGATTCTTTTGTAGATAAATATTTAGAAATACAAGGAAACTGATTGGAAGTCATTAGAAGTTTATATTAAATAATAATAACAGAACCTTTTGATCTAACCGTTATAGTATATAGTTAGTTCGGCACTTACACTATCTTCCAACTTTAACAGAAGAAAAAAAATAATACCATCAAATTAGCATCATATGCATAAGAAAAAAAGAAAAGAAAAACTGAAATAAACTTCTAGGAGAAAACAATAAGAAAAACTAAAGTAAACTTCTCCATAAGTTAAAATTAGCTTATGCATAAGCTAATTTGTAAAAGCTCTCTCATATGTTTGATAAAAAGACTTCACATGTGATTCAACTTGTTTGTGTCCTAGAATCATAAAACTTGTATTTAACACGAGAACTTGATAACCATGACAGTTCCATGTCCTAGGCTGAGAATCCAATTGCTCAAAAGAAATACATTGCAAAAATACACTTCCAAGTACTACCATAATTAGGAAGTTATCACTGCACTGCCATTCTTCATTCTGATCAAGAAAATACTTTGACAGATGAGCCACAAAATTTTCACGATGTTACAACTTATTGGGAATAAACTCACCTCTATTATACCTCTCTCGGGACCAGTAGGCAGTACACCATAAGGAAATAGATAAAGATTTAATCCAACGGCTTCAAATAAATCTCTAAGTAGTGCTATTACTTGAAGGGCAAGAACATCTTGTCTACAGTCATCTCCAACCTTAAATGTTGTAAGAGAACAGTCAGCCCAAGAATGACAAAACACATGCACAAATTAAGCACAACTGACAAGAAGCAAGAAAATAAACACACGGTGCAAAAAAAAAAAAAATGGCTTATCTAACACTAGCCATACTCCAAACAATCACTACTCTTTATTTGGTTCATGTTTCATTTGAAACTATCTCTAACCATCTAACAACCCACACAAAAAAGGAAAAAACGAAAGTATATTTTAAGAGAATATACATATATAACTAGGGTAAACATGAGCCAGATTAAAAATATATTTAAAGAGGGCAATTTGCTAAGTCCCAATAGCGTAATGTTCTGCAGTTTTGTTGACAGGATAACAGGATATCATCATAAATACAGCCCAGCTAACCTTGAAAATGCAAGCTTGTGGCTTCACATCATTTTCGTCCCCATCTCGATCAATTACATTAAAAGTTATCATGATTGGGACTTTTGCTGCTGATTGTAAGGGAATACCACTATCTACTCGAATACCCCTAACAAGCTTGTTAGGAGCTGTCGGTAAATAAAGGTCCTCACCGTCCATTTCAATTTTCTCCAACTCCCTACCACATACGGTAAAAATAAACATTAACATCTATCAAAAACGCATTGAAGATTTAACTTAAAAAATCACAATAAAAATAAGCCTTCAGACATTTGCCCAGTACCTTTGGATACCAGCTCGGCGTTCTTCTTTAGGGAGTGGAAATAGTATACCAGAGATGGATGTAACTTTGTCAAAGAAATCAAACTCTCTTTTAAATATGTCAAGTGCCTTTGGATTAAAACTGTCAATTATACGCTGCCTTACAGCAGGCAGCAGTTCTAGAAATGAACCATTCTGAAATAAAAATACAGATAAAAACTATATAACTTATGATTTGAAAGAGGAAAAAAAACAAATTCTATAATGAAAACAAAGAATTCACTTTGAATATATTAATATTCATATTAAAGAGGACTAGCAACCCATTTTCTAATACACCCTTAACTATAGGCTGAAATTTATTGGAAACTACAAAATCATGAGTGAGGTTCATTAAACTAGGAATGGTGTGGGACTCACATAATTGTTGTGATCTCCAATAAATTTCAATCAATAATGAAGAGTGTGTTTGAAAGTATGTATTGCTAATATTTCTCAGTTACATTTTCAGTTTTCACAAAGTACTGTAAGTAAGGCTGCATATTTGAATGCTAGTTTCAATGAGTAAAGACAACTAGAAAAATGTATCTGCAAATTGAGGAGCTTAATGTAATCTGAGCAACCGTCATCTTGATGCTAAACTCAAGATAGTGTTTACTCATTGCATATTCTTGACTGTCAAGACAACAAACGTATTACACCATATATTTTGAATGTGGGCCTACAATGGTCTGACAACTAAGAGCCTGAATATAATATTACACATTGCACCTCATCATTTAATTTTGAAGCCAAGAAATAGGTAATGCATTGATTGCTATAACTGTACAAGCCTGAAACTAAAACTATATTATCTCCCATTTTATGTCTTAATTTCCACCTTCGGAGTCCCAAAATGCATCTCACTTTGAGAATCAATATAACAAGTTCTTATTTTACTCAATTGTTCTTACTTTTCTTTCAAATTCAAAAACATTGAGGATACTTTTGACAGTGCTTGATTTGATATATTAAAACTAGAACATATGTTCTTAGAAAGGAGTGCTATGTAATTCAACATGAATCAATCAATAGCATAAACAAAACTCTTAAATTACATTTATCATTAATATTAATAATAAAAAAGAAGAAGTCAATGCATCAGGTTTCAGTGATTGGTGCTCAGAATTTATTAGACATTGCCTAAATAGGGAGATTTACTGTTTAGGGACGTTTTTTTTTTAATTACCGTTTGGGGGTCGGTTTTAAATTTCTTACGGAAAGGGGGTAACGACTTCAATTTTTTTTTTCTTTTTTTAAATGAAATCGTAAATCTTTTTACGACTTTGGTATAATTTTTTTTTACAATTACGACTTTAAATTCATAAACTAAAGTTGTTACTATTTTTACGATTTTTAAGTCATATGAGTTTTTTTTTTAAGTTGTATTTGCATGTACAACTTCTCTTTTTTTTTTTCCTTCTTTTATGAAGTCGTACGACTTCTTGTTTATTATTTTTTTTAAATTCTTTTTTTTTTCTGTTTTGATTTTTTTATAACTTTTGTTTTCATTTTTTTTAATTATTAGTTTTGTAATTTTATTTAAAAAATTTTAAATTTTTTAATATCAAAATTTAAAAATTAATATATGTTTTATTTTTTTAGTCATTTAATATTTTGTATATGTTTTTATTTAATGTTTTCTATAATTGATAATGTTTTTTGATGTAATATATTTTTTAATTTTTATATGGTTTGATTTAATAATGTTAAGGTATTTGTTATATTTAATTTTAGCCATACGATTTTATTTAATATATTTTATATTTATTATTAATGTTAAGATATTTATTTAACAAAATTAAATTTAAATGAAAATATACAATTAATTTTTTAATATTTACTTATAATACATCAAATAATATTTAATAATACCTTAATTTTTTTAACAGTTATTTAAATATTATCAACAAAATAATGCAAAAGAGTTAAATTAAAATGGAAAAAATTAAAATGTATTACATAACTTTTATAAAAAATATTAAAAGTGGAATGATGTCCTACAACGAGTTCTTCTAGAATTACATCGAAGTCTCTCATCTTGGATGCGAGTTATATTTAAATATATTTTGATGTATTATAAGTTAATATTAAAATAAGTATATATTTTCATTTAAATTTAATTTTTTTCAAATAAATATCTTAACATCAATAATAAATATAAAATATATAAAATAAAATCATATAGCCAAAATTAAATATACCAAATACCTTAACAATATTAAATCAAACCATATAAAAATTAAAAAATATATTACATCAAAAAACATTATCAATTACAGAAAACATTAAATAAAAACATATACAAAATATAAAATGACCAAAAAAATAAAACATATTAATTTGAATTTTGATATTAAAAAAATTATAATTTTTTAAATAAAAATTAAAAAACTAACAATTAAAATAAAGAAAACAAAAGTTATAAAAAAATCAAAACAGAAAAAAAAGAATTAAAAAAAACAAAAAACAATAAGTCGTACACCAACGTACAACGTCAGAAAAGAAGAAAAAAAAAAAAAAAAGAGAAACCGTACATGCAAATACGACTTATTAAAAAAAAACATAACGACTTTAGTTTACAACTTTAAAGTTTTAATTGTAAGAAAAAAATTATACCAAAGTTGTAAACGACTTCATTTAAAAAAAAGAAAGAAAAAAAAGTCGTAAACAGTATTAGGACTTCAATTACAGAAGTCGTAATATCTATTATGACTTATCCCCTTTTCGTTAAAACTTTAAAACCAATCCCCAAATGGTAATTAAAAAAAAGATATTGCCCCTAAACAGTAAATCTCCCGCCTAAATAATGATACACCTGACAAGCACAAATCCTAAGATTTGATGTGGACTTGAGTTTAAAATTCATGTCAATTTCATCAGCATATGATAGCAATAACTAATTAACTATACTAGATATAAAGAAACATTCTTTTGGTATACCTTCCCACTGTTTGGGTCTTTTCCTGTCTCAGGTACAGTCTCACCCTGCCCAAAATAAAATCAGTGCTTAACTACTTATTAAATAAAAAACAAATAACTTGAAATGAATGCAAATCTACATATAAGAAAAACACAATTGTAAATAAGAATGAATTGTATAACAAGTCAAAAATAACAATCACAAGTTATACCTGCAAATGCCAGATAAGAATATGGGCAAATATGTCACTTCTTTGAGCAGCTCTAAGCAAATAACCTTCAACTAATTTCTGCAAAAATAAATGTATGCAATTGGTTACGAAGCAAAAACACATCGAAAGTCATTATTGGACTGATGTTATTTACACTTTTACATCAATTATTAGAGATTAACTTCAGAAAATGTTCAATTTAGAAAACTTCAAAAATGGTTAGAAATTTTCATTTGTGAAATGTCTGAGCTGAAGATGTTTCACTCAATGGGATATTTTATGATATCAATACTTTATAAGTTTAAAGAAAAAGAAATTGGAGAATGGACTAAAAATTCAGACAAAAATGCATAGTGAGATTCGACAGGGTGAAAAACATTAATATACTGACATATTTTTGTTTGAGCATCTATGATCTTTTCAAAATCCCAGTTATCAAAACTTAAAAAACACAAGGCTTATTTACAGTGGCGGAGCCACTCCTAGACCAGCGATGGTTATGGCACTACCTGAAAAATAAAATTTGCAGTTATTGAGTGGTAGAGATTTTTTCTTTTTTAATAATTATATATACTTATATAATTAATTATGATTAAAAATAAAATTTGGCACTACTTAAAATTTGTCATGGACTAAAATTTTTTTGCTGGCTCCGTCACTGCTTATTTATGCTGTAGAAATGGTGAAAGAAAAAAGGTAAAATCAGGTTTTATATGACAATTGACAAACAGTAGGAGGAAAGCACAAACTAAGGGGAATAAACCATGAAATTAAATTTCAATAGATATCTAACCCCTTCATCATGTCTCAACGACTGCACCAGCTGTGGCATGAAAAAAGTTACTCGTTCAGGAGGATAGGATTCCAGAACCCTTAGAACGTATGCCATGACCCGTGGATGACCCTTGTATGCAGGAGAAAGAAACTCTAGAGCTTGTGTAATAGAACAAGGAGCCCAATGAGGCAATTGTTGCAAGAGCACCGAACTGTCATCAACTGCCTTTGGGGTGATAAAGTAAGGTAATGCTTCTGGTATGTTGCGAACATCCACTATATTTGCCTGTAAAGCAAAGGAATTGTCTCATATTTTACAAGATAATGAATTTAGACGAGTTAATGAGAGCAGCAAGAACCACGGGAATAAAAAAACAAAAAATAAAAAAAAGCCACACAACACAAGAATAAATTCTCCCCTTCACAGGTAAATAAAGAAATTATATATATATATATATATATATATATATATATATATAGAGAGAGAGAGAGAGAGAGAGAGAGAATTATCAGACATGACAGAAAATATAACTCAGGTAAGGATGATTATATTTCCTCCTTGAACACGGAATATTGCTTTTGAACAATAACTACATAACTGAAATTCTTATTAGAATTTAAAATGTATGAAATTTCAGTTCAGGACAACCAATTCAACAGCATCATATTGAGCAATAAATGTATTTGTTTACTTTAAGTTTCAATTTTCCATCTTCATCCAACCCAAATGTGTAACTAACAATGCTTGTGAATAAGCCAAAATTTGTTGCAGCAGCTAGATAGATCAGACATAAAATCGAATCTTTTTCCATGTAAAATATTAGTTTTTTTATCATCAGCCAATATATTTCCTTTCTCTATTCCTTGCCTTCACAGACACTCAACTGACTAGGACTTTTGGTTCACAATCTTTATTATTGAAAAACCAAAAAGAAAAAACTTACCTGTACAAGCTGAGTTACTTCAGTTTTTACAAATGCATTGGTTGGGAACCTTGAGGCCAAGGATAAAGCAAGCCTAGGATCCACAGAGAAGGCAGTCCTAGTATACTCTATCCATTTATCTGCACTAATCTTGGGTCGGGAACTACTTTCCCTGAAAATACATACCAGATGTTTGAAAGCTTAGGACAAGAAGAAAAACGAAACATATAATGAAATTCCAGTGGTCAGAAACAGATATATATACTTTGTGTTAGTCGGCTGCGCCCAGACGTCAAGCCTATCAGCCTCATGCTGGCATAGCATTAAAAGTAGCTGCCTCCGTTTTTCCCTTCCTACAGCATAGTTCTCCATTTGACCCCAAACAGGATGATAGTGATCACTCTATCACAAATGTAGAAATTAGGATTAGGATATTTTTAAGTCCATTAGGAAAGTGAAAAACATTTTCATAGAGAAAGATAAAAATATAATGACATGATAATGATTTTATGATTTAAAATCAACAATTTAACGTTCCAAAGTCCCCAGTGTAAGCACTAAGCAGATGTTAATGCTAACATAGAATTATTACCGCATCAGTCAAAGCGTTTCCATTTTCTTGTCCATTTCCTTTTGAACCAACTTGGACTATATCTCCTTTCATATTTGAAAGGTATTGAACAAATAGAAAAACAGACTGAGCCTCACACTGAGCAAAGTTTGTATAGTTTGTGTCATACCATTCAGGCTCAAAAGCAAACCAACCCAAAGATGCCCTACAAATGCAGCAAAAAAAAAAAAAAAATTCAATTAGTAAGAAAGCTGAACATGATGAATCCAATTTTGGTCCCTATCTTTGCAAGAAACTATTGCTCCAGCAGAATATCCCATGAAAATATTTATAAAATCCTAAAAAACTACTTTACTGCAGAGCTAACATGAAATACCAGACAAGTCCTTCGCAGTTATACCATCCCCCCCCCCCCCCCCCCCCCCCCCCCCCCCCCCCCCCCCAAAACACATGCACTTTCAGCTTATTAATCTACCAAATAATCCAACTCAAATTGAAACAAATAACAGATTTAACACTATCAACGGTGCATTTCATAGGCTGAGGTACAGTACAAGGAGAACATCACAGAACAAATATTTAATTTACAAAACTTTTTATCCGGTCTATTGTTTACTATAATACCCTTTTTAATATTAACTATCTTAATATAATTCATATTACTATCATCATAAATAATATATTATTATATTCCATAATATATATTATATAAAATATTACCTAAGAATATAAAAAACTTCTTCATAATATTATATATACATAGATATATATATATATATATATATATATATATATATATATATATATATATATATATATATAAAGAGAGAAAGGAGGGATCAACTTACTCCAAGAGATTGGAAGAATTTTAGAGTTCCTTTGAAGCTGAAATATCCTAGATTATTTCTATCCTCTCAGCAACAGCAGAACAATATTCTACAGATGGGAACCTTATCCAATATGGGATGGAAGTGGAAGTTTAGGTGGAGGAGGTGCCTTATGGAGAGTGAAATAGCAGCAGCCATCTTTTTTCTAGAAGAGCTGCAAGGTATACAAGTACATGATCAGGTGCAGGATTCTTGGGTTTGGGAGGGAGATCCGAGTGGGATATACACGGTGGGAAGCGCTTATAGAGTGCTAAATAAGGAGACAAACATTCAGAACCATGAGGAGGTGTTTAAAGTTTTGTGGAAGTTAAATATTCCTAGTAAAGCCTCATGTTTTGCCTGGAGGCTGCTAAGGGATTGCTTACCTACTAAGAAGAATCTAAGTAGCAGGAATATACCCATATCTGATATCAGTTGCCCTTTCTGTAGATGTTCTGAAGAGGACGCGTCACATTTATTTTTCAGCTGCCTTAAGATTATGCCGTTATGGTGGGAGTCTTTGAACTGGATAAATACTCAAGGGGTTCTCTCTAACTCCTAAAGAACATTTTGTACAGCATGCCTACTACGGTCCCAATGATCTTAAGACCAAGAGATGGCAGATATGGTGGGTGGCTCTGACATGGTGCATTTGGCACCGTAGAAACAGGATAGTGTTCCATGGTGCCAACTTCAATGGTCATAAGCTGTCGGAGGATGCTCTTTTTTTCTGCTGGTCCTAGTTGTCGAACCTAGAGAAAGGATTTAATATTCCTTTTCACTTCTAGTCTAGTCACATTAAGGAAGGTTTCTGCACTAGGGGGAAGGAAAAGGGGGGGGGGGGGGGGGGGGGGGGGGGGGGGGGGGGGGGGGGGGGGGGGGGGGGGGGGGGGGGGGGGGGGGGGGGGGGGGTTAATGAGTTTTCTTTTTTGGAAGGGTGTGAGCCTTATCTTCAGCAAGTCCTTTGGCTTTTTAATCCATGCATCCCATATGCATTAGATCGCCTCAGTTCTGTTCTGTCTGTTGATAGGTTGTATTTTTTGTTATACATGTATATTTTTCTATCATATATATATATATATATATATTATCTTTGCTAAGCAAAAGAAAAAAAAAAAACTTACTCCAAGAGTAACTTTTTAAGAGTTACTTCCCATCCTCACCCTTCATTTTCTTGAAATCTAATTTGACTCTAGCAGAGTTAATCTACGTAACTTCACCAGTTCCAAATTCCAACTAATCCCAGTTAAGTCCTGACAAAATTTGACCATCTAAAAAAAGTAGGCCTAAGTTGTGCAGTTTCCAGAAAATGTTTCAAGCCGCCAAGATAAGGGAATTAAAACCAGAGACGAGAGGAACTGACAACAAATACAAAATGCATGCTTCATGAAGAAGAAGAAGAAAGGCACAAATTGATGAATAAATAATAGCAAACAAAAAGCAATATTGCCAGCACTACTCTTAGCGGTTAGCATGAGTAAAGAAAAAGAACAATTTAGGAGAAATGCACATAGAAGGCCAAAAAAACAAAAACTACAAGAGACACTCATGTTCACCTATAAATCCGATCTTCCAGCAGCTGAAGCCCCATTTGAAATTTTTGCAGATTGCCCTGAAACTGGCAAGAGCAATACTTGAGCCCTAGAAGCATAAGAGTGAAAAAAGTGCCACTGGCCGCAGGATGGTGTGAAAAATTCCAAGGAAGCTTTGTTGTCCCCTGCAACATCCTACCAAGAAGCAGGAGTTGCTCGACACTTTGGTGTCGAATTGCCTACAAGAGACAATGACAAGAATGATTCAGGAAATTAATTCAAATAATTGCAATATTTTAAGTTGAAACTAGATTCAGTATTTAATACAGTAAAGAAAGTAAGGGGCAAGGCAATGCCTAACCTCAAAGCGATCAATGAGAAATCCAAGCCATAGTCGATGAGCAATTATCTGCTCCACGGGATCAATCTCGGGCTGCAATTCAGGCTCCCCAGGGGACAGGTGAGGCCTTAGTTTTGCCGCAGGTCCAGAATACCTTGCTTCAGATGCAAAAAGACCCCGCTTGGTATCAATTGTCCATAACCATGCATCGACAAGCTCAGCAAGAACAAGAGCTCCAAGTTCAGGTGCAGCAGAAACCAACCATGTCCAGATGAAAACACCAGTTTCCATTGCATCATGAGTGGAAATGTAAGCAGGACACCAACAAAGAAGACGGAGAAGTTGTGAGAAGCCCTCCACGTTCAATTTGGACCCAGAACTCTTGTCCATAAGAAAAACATAAACTCAGATAAAGGTATAAAATATAGATTCCCTGAGAGTTCTAACTTATAGTATTACCAACTAAAATACAAGCAAGAAATATATGTACCAAATGTGACAAAAGCAGCACAGTGGCCTGAGAGCAAGTATCACGAAATTCAGACCTGACCACTTCCCCACCTTTCTCTGCTATGTTGACAAACTGTTGAAGTAAACGCACAAACTTATTAAGCAACATTCCATTGAACGAGTCATCCTCAGCTTGTGGCTGCTGAGGAAAAGCTCCAGATATAATTCTTTGAAGCCCAGCTCCAAGTCCAAGACCAGGAGGTGCCGTACTGGACTGAAATCCACCAATGCTGTTATACAACCTTCTCATTCCAGCAATTTCTCCAGCATGGTTGCACTTAACTGTCGCTGCAGCTTGGTTACACTTACCAGAACTGATAACATCTAAATTAAAAGACTCTGATGCTTTTAAGTTTGCTCCTGAAGCTGCAGCTGCTGCAGCCATGACTGCAGGAATATTTGCTGTTTGTATCGGCCAGTTGTCAATTTTCCCAGTGCCAATTCTTATCTCAGATAAAAGTAAAACTACATCAATTGTGGGCTGTGCTCTTTGCCAAGTATTTGCTTTACAAAGTTTATCCTGAGGTAAAATACATAGAGAGATGGTGCAAAGAGAAAATTGTGAGGACTTAATAAAAACAAAGATATTTTTACAATGTCACCTATAGAAAAGTTCAACAGAAAGATATATGCATTAGCAAGTAAAATGGAAGGAATTAAGGCACAATAAAATGTATGCAACCACCACATTTTGGGACCAATTTCAGAAAGCAAGCATGCACCCTTCTGTTGAGACAATGATGACAAGGAAACTACAAAAACTTAAAATATTGATTTTCATCAATGAAACAGATCAGTTCAACCTGAAGAAGGCCCTGGCTAGTGCACGGAGCACTTGAAACTGATTTAATTATCCATTCTCGAACAATTCTCTGATACAAGGAACGGACTGTCGCTGTCCAAGCAGGGTCATTGATGACCGTAGTAGAAGAGTTGTCATTAAATGAAAATAGTAAAGAATCTATGCAGTAAGAATCCCATAAAACCTGCAAAGATATCATTAATCTTAAATATACTGCAGATGTCAAAAAAAAGGCGGAGACATATTAGGCAAGTAATTACATATACATGTAAGCATATTTATCACATACTGTTGAAAATTTACCTGTGGAAACTTATCTCTGAGTTGATTCAACAAGTTCTCTGCAATATCTCGTATATGATCCTCCCTCTGGGACAGACTTTTTATTAGAAAACAGGTATGCATTGTAAGTATCGAATCTCGGGTCTCAGCTTCATGGCCTACTTCAGAAACTCGATCTTCCTGAAGCCGGACCAATTAGTTGTGTCCATAATCCACATAGTGCAAAGACATAGATAACAACACAAAAATTAGTCTTTAACAAAAAGAAAAACAGGCACATAAATGAGAGCACCAGTAAATAAGCTATAACCACAACCATTAGGTCACATACGACTAATCTAGATTTGTTCACCATAAAAGTTCCAATCTGATAGGCCCAATAGGTGGGGACAAACATATGTTAGGAGGTGTAAGAAGCAAAATAACAGTTAGCAAATTAGTTGTAACAGTTTTAGGCGAAAGAGGAAGTATAAATACAGGGGATTAACTGTAAAAGGGTAGGAAACAGTTAGGAGGCTTGTGACCTCGAATTCACAGCTTGTAACACAGGAGATTTATCTCCATTCAGTGAATACAATTCATTCTTTGAACTTCTTTTGGATCCAGTGTCTATCACTGGTATCAGAGCTCCATCTCGAGGCTGTGGGTCATTAATGGCGGCAAAGAACAACAACAAAATGGAGGCGCGAGTTGAGGCACTGGAGAAAGTCTTGGAAGAGACGCGCGAGGCTAGGGAAATGGACCGCGAAGCTCTGGAAGCTAATCGGGTTGCATTGGAAGCCAATCGGGTCACGATGGAGACCCGATTGGGCGCGATTGAGCAGGTGCTGCAGCAGTTGGCTGCGTCGCTGGAAACGTCGGGGTCAGGGCCGAGAGTGGCGGCGAAGGGGGCGCGAACCAAGGGCAAGGAAGGAGAGGAGCTTGCGGCGTGGCAATGGAGACAAATAGAGATGCCGATCTTTACGGGAGAGGATCCCGTGGGCTGGATTTCGAGAGTGGAGAGGTTTTTCAGACTCCAGGCAGTAAGGGAGGAGGAGAAAATGGATGCTATTTTGGTAGCCATGGATGGGGAAGCTTTGGCTTGGTTCCAATGGTGGGAGTCGTGGAGCTTGAACCATTCTTGGGAAGAATTTAAGAAGGCAGTGGTGCAGAGATTTCAGAGTTCCAATTTAGGTAATCCGTTTCAAGCTTTGCTTTCTTTGAAGCAAGAAGATTGTGTGCAAAGTTATATTGGGCTCTTCGAGAAGCATGTGGGTGCAGGAAAAGATTTGGGGGAAGTTTTTCTGATGGAGGTTTTTGTGAAAGGACTAAGAGAAGAAATTGGAACAAAAGTGAGGTTACATGAGCCTAAAACTTTGCTGGAAACAATGATGAAGGCCAGGCAGGTTGAAGAAAAGAACAGAGTTTTGGGGAATCTGCCTAAAATGGGAAAATGGATACCCACTGTGCAAAGGCCTAGTTTTCCAGGTCCAAGAAGTGAGAAAGAAGGGCAGCAGGGGAGTGGTAGATTATTGGAGGCTGTTGGGGCAGTAAAAACAGGAGTGGAACAAGGGAATAAAAAGAAAAATTTCCATAGATTGTCTCCTATGGAGGTACATGAGAAGATGAAGAAGGGGAAATGCTTCACTTGTGATGAAAAATATCATCCCAATCATGTTTGTAAAAACAAGCAGCTTAGATTGATGATATTGGAGGAAGAAGAGGAGGAAGAGGTATGGTGAGATCCAGAAGAGGGTACAGATGAGGAAAAAGAGAAGAGACATCAGCTATCGTTACATAGTATTGAGGGATTTACATCAAAAAAATCACTCAAGTTATGGGGGGAAGATTAAAAACAGGAAAATAGTGGTGTTGATTGACTGTGGAGCAACTCACAACTTTATTTCTAGGAAGATGGTGGAGGAATTAAAGCTGGAAGTATCACCAACTCAAGTTTATCAGGTGGAGGTAGGAGATGGACACAAGGTGAGTTGCCAAGGAGTATGTAAGGCTCTGCATATTGAATTACAGGAATTAAAAGTGGTCCAGAATTTTTATCTGTTTGAACTAGGAGGGGCTGATGTGGTGTTAGGGGTAGAATGGCTTGCTGGACTGGGAGAAGTGCAAGCTAATTTTGAAAAATTGACTTTAGCAGTGAAGG
>PYAF01006353.1:272231-310839 GCA_007407185.1 Glycine tomentella
AGTCACTTTTCAGGTAGGAGATTGGGTATTTTTGAAGATGCAGCCTTATAGAATGAGATCTTTGGCTAAGAAAGTAAATGAGAAACTCAGTCCCAGGTTTTATGGACCTTATAAGGTCATACAAAGGATTGGGGAGGTTGCCTATAAACTGGAATTACCAGAAGGAAGCAGAGTTCATCCAGTTTTTCATGTATCTTTATTAAAAAAATCCATTAAGGATACATGCTCTCCTCAGCCTTTGCCTGCAATTTTGAATGAAAATTGGGAGTTGCAGTTGCAACCAGAAAGCATTAAGGAGTACAGCAGGGCAGCAGATGGTAGCAAAGAGATATTGATTAAATGGCAGGAGTTACCACAGCATGAGAATAGCTGGGAATTGGCTACTGATTTGAAGAAGGCTTTTCCTCACCTAGACCTTGTGGACAAGGTCCAGCTTGAAGGGGGGGTATTGATAGGCCCAATAGGTGGGGACAAACATATGTTAGGAGGTGTAAGAAGCAAAATAACAGTTAGCAAATTAGTTGTAACAGTTTTAGGTGAGAGAGGAAGTATAAATACAGGGGATTAACTGCAAAAGGGTAGGAAAACAGTTAGGAGGCTTGTGACCTCGAATTCACAGCTTGTAACACAAGAGATTTATCTCCATTCAGTGAATACAATTCATTCTTTGAACTTCTTTTTGATCCAGTGTCTATCACAATCACTTAAAAACGGCATGAACCCATCGAATTTGTCAATACAAGTATACAGATATAACAATGTTCAAATTTCTTTTGAATGAGTTCAATTTTGGACATAAAAATAAGTAAATGCAGATGCTAAAGAGTAACCCTTAAGGCCTTTTTGCCCCAATATATATTTTGCCAACTATACACCATCCAATAACTTCGAATTAAATAATGTTTTCTCAAAACCCGCCGCTAGATTGAAAGTTCCTTTCACACAGATCATGTATACAAATCTTTATAATAGTCCAAAATTATTTGATATCTCATTCATATAGATCAAAATCAAAATAATATAAACTTTTCAAAATATATTAAAATATAAATCATTTGATCACCTTCTCACTGCTCTTCAATTTTGATAAAATTTAACACAAACAAACGAGGTAATATAAAGTTGTAATTCAACAGTTGGATCAAGAAAATTCAACTTATATAAAATATTATTGATGGTGTAATAGTTGGTAAGACCGTAAGAGTTACACTGGTGCAATTTGAACCCTCTCCTATATATATAAAAAGTTAAACTTAAGGCCTAATTCAACGCCACAAAACCAGCTTGCCAAATGAAGATTGTGGACTGCCCAAGCCTTATAAGCAATACCTAGGCCATATCTCTAGTCGATGTGGTATTTCAACCGCCTAAGAGCTGACGTCCATTCTAATAGGCTGCAGTTAAGGCGGGCTCGGCGTGACCACAACTAAGGAAACTTTCCAACATATACATTCATCCACTTGTGTCACCACTTTAGTCCTCCATAAGAAAAAATCAGGTGACATCTTAGACCTTTGTGGGACTTATTTGTTGAAACAATGTTTCGAAGATTAACATTGTGATACTCGTCTTTGGAGGAACCATTGTTGTTAAAATCGAGATTTTACTTAGGATCGGGAGGGGAGATGAAAGATCGTAAATCGAGGATCGTAAGATCGGATCGTAGATCCTACTATGAAACTGTAGAAATAAAAAAATGGGTATGGAAAGACTGTAAATAGAAATTACGTAAATTAAAACTCAAAAGCCCATTCAAAAATATTATATGATACTGCAGAAAGTAAAAAAGGTGGTACAAAAAGCAAACAAGGCCCAAAAGTTAAACCTAGACTGTATTATTCTTTTCTCCTTCTCCTTCGTTTACTGCTGCAGCGTATTCTTTTCTCCTTCTTTGTTTACTGCTGCGCCGTTTCTTTCTCCAGAATGGTGACCACCTGTCTTGCCGGCGCCGGTGGTCTCTGTCCACTTTCCTCTCCCTCACAGCCTCACGCCCTCACTCCTCACCTCACGAAGTCACACTCACGCGCACCCGTCAGCCCTCACGCGCACGCCGTTCGTCGCGTCAGCACTCACGCGCACGCCGTCGACCGTCGCGGTCTCCCTCACGACGTAGACTAAATATATTTCCTGGCTCCGCCACTGGGGAGGCCGTCGCGCAAGGGAAGCCGTCGCGCTGGGGAGGCCGTCGCGCAAGGGACGTCGTCATGCAAGGGAGGTGGCTCGCGGCGCAGCAGCGGGGTCGCGTGGTTTTCGAAAGCAAGGTAAGTTTAGGTTTTAAAACTCACGCAGAGGCAGGATCGTTCGGGATCGCTGATCACACGATTCTACGATGAAGATCGCGATCCCACTCCGATCTTGCTCGCCGGCGATCCCACTCACGATCCATATCGCTAGACGCCGTAGGGATCGTGAAATCGTGCGATTTCACGATTAGGATCGCGATTTTAACAACACCGGGAGAAACAATTTAAGTGTTTACTCCCAAAAGAAACAAATATTGTTTATTTTTTTTGTTAAACAAGTTGTGGGAATTAAATTATGAAGGAAAAAAGAAAAAGAAAAACTCTAGAAAATATAATGAATTATATTTACATTAAGAAACATCAGTTGTTCCTCCATATGCCTCAAGTATACCTTGCCAAGAAGTATGTGTTGAGTATAATATCTAGTAAAAGCCAAGCATTTCTTCTTGATCAAGATTATGACACGAAACAAAAATAAAAAGTAAAAAATAATGAAAGGGGAAAAAAAGAAGCAAATATTAACATCAACATCAACAGCACCTTTAACCCAAGCTAATTGGGATCGGTGGTAAATGAACCCAATGATAGATACGAGGAGGTTGAAAAAAAATAAGAAGAACAAGAAGATAAAAATAAAGAAAATAAGTTAAAAGAAAAGAAGAAGAAAAGAAGAAGGGGGGAGATGAAGAGAAAAAGGACTAAAAAGGAACCATCTGGAATATAGAAATAACAACGGATCTAACCCTCCACCAAACTTATAGTTTTTCTTCATTCCTTCTTAAGACACATTGTCCGCCAATCTATATCTCACTCCATTAAGTATTGTTTAACTACCTTTCCTCAGGTAAGTTTTGGTCTACCTCTACCTCTCTTTGTGTCGAACTCTTGATAACAAAGAACAAACTTTTGTTTTTACAGGAGTATTCAGGGGCCGTCTCATTACATATCCAAACCACCTCAATCTATGTTCCTTCATCTTTTCACTCACCGGTACTATTGCTACTTTTCGTCAAATATCTTAATTTCTTATCTTATCCGTCTTCGTATAACCACAAATTCACCTTGACATCCTCATTTCTGCTACCCCTATTTTGTGTTCATGTTGCCTATGTATTGGTCAACATTCAACTCCATATAACATTGTAGGTCACACAACAACCCAAATGCACTCCTCCATTTCATCCACTCTGCTCTGATTCTATGATTTACATCATCATCAATCTCTCCACTTTTTTGCATTTAATTCCATATAACATTGTAGGTCACACAACAACCCAAATGCACTCTGGCATTTCATCCAGTCTGCTCTGATTCTATGATTTACATCATCATCAATCTCTCCACTTTTTTGCAAAATTGATCTCAGGTATCTAAAAACATCTTTCTTGGATACCTTTTGACCAAGTAGATGCATGGGGTATTGATCATCATCTCTTACCAAAGAATTAGAGAGAAGAGGCACTTTCAAAAAGTGTAAAGTGAATTAGCTAACATAATTAAAAGCATAGGTAGAAATTTCAATGAGCAAATTGCTTCAACAAAAATTATGCATTTTATAAGATGTTTCTTGTCAAACTTCTTGATACTACCACGTAACAAAGAATTATGAAGTTGTAAACTTGTAATCGTTCCATGATGGATAAATTCAACCTAAGGTTCAGCCACCTTGAATGTATTCATAAATATAAAATGATTGATGAAAAGTAACATTCTTCAAACAAGAAACAGAGAACATAGACTTGTTTTACATATGCATACATAGGCATTTTTCATACCACCTTAAATCTTTGGGATGAATAGTAAACAATTGCTAGCTCAATTTAGACAATAACTGCTTATCATTAATTAAACACATGTCCTGGCTTCATGGGTTGAGGTTTATGGCCCTCATGAGTACACATAATGGGAAGTATTAGCAATAAATGTAGTAAAAAGGTCAAACTAATGCCTACCAGCCATGATAGAGCCGTTTCAAAAGCCCTGTGGACAATTGCTGTTAAACACTGGAAGACAGCTGGCATTAAATTTGGAGTCTTGAGATATTCAAAGACACAAGTAAAGGCACTTCTTGCAGCATCCATAGTGGTGCCACCAGTTAGGATTCCACCATTGCTGCTGAAGCGGATGATCTCAAGAAAAGCTACAGCAAGAAGATAAGTAGCCTTCACTCCTGCAAAACAAATTTAAAAAAAAAAAAAAAGAAAAGAAAAAACACCACAACAGTCATGATAGAGTGAGGGTTATATAAAAATGAATATCAGAGTTAAGGAGGGGGAAGGGAGTAACTCAAACCTAAATATAAAACAAGAAACCACATTATAAATTGTAATTTTCCAATTTGTCAGGCTAAAAAAGTGTAAATTTAACCATGAAAAACAAAATTGGACATGAGAACTTAAATATATAAGTGGCAAATAAAATTTGTCAACACTCAACAGCACAAGGCTATGAACGAACTGTGGGTTTAACCAATATGTAAAAATGATGAAATAATAAAAACAATCGCATTAACCTTGAAAGGTTGACTCATGTTCACAAACCAATAATAGCTAAGTTCACACATCTATATAATATGAAGTTGATCAGAAAACATGCCATAGAAGAACATCAACATCAACATCAACAACACTTTTAACCCAAGTTAATTGGGGTCGGTGGTAGATGAACCCAATGATAAATCGGAAATAAGACAGAGAAAGAGAAAGGGAGAGGGGAAGAAAAAAATAGAAATAAGACAAAAGAGAGGGGAAAAAGGCTAAAATAAAGGAGGGGTGAAAGCAAGAGGGTAAAAAAGAAGAGAAAGAGAACAAAAACAAGGGAATGAAAGATATGGGAAATGCTAGTGTAAGACATGCCAAAATGTTCAAACACTGTCCAAGACATGTGAAAAATTGTTAGGATCCAATCGCTGTGGAACTTGAGTCCCACAATGGAAATATGAGATTCTAGTGTGGGGTTTATAAGCCCTTGAGCTCTCCAACTACAATAGCTAACTTTTGTGGAGTGATTCTCCCAAGGTTCTTATTTAATTGATATCAGAGCCTTCCACCATGTCACTCAATTGCAAACAAGCAGCATGGGTGATGATGCCTACATTGCAGTGTTTGTTCAGGACTAGTCAAAGAGCTAGTGCATATCCAACCCATGTGGGCATTGGGACTGTGAAGCATGGTGGGAATAGGGTACAGTTGCAAGGTATGGGACCTGAGTCCCACATTGGAAGTATGGGATTTGAGTGTGGGGTTTACAAGTCCTTAGGTTCCCCAACTACAACGACTAGCTTTAGTGGCATGGTTCTCCCAAGGCTCCTTTCAAATATCATCCTGTATTTTACAATGAATTGTATCCAACAGCAATGTGTCTTGACATGGAAAGGAGTGTTATACAAGTAAAGGATTTGATGAGCCTGACAAAAGATATGGGACCTTTCTAAACATCTGAATATGGGACCTGAGTGCCACATTGGAAGTGTGGGGTTTACAGGTCCTTGGGTTCCCCAACTACAACGGCTAGCTTTAGTGGTATGGTTACCCCAAGGCTCTTTTCAAATATCATCCTGAATTTTACAATGAATTGTATCCAACAGCAATGTGTCTGACATGGAAAGGAGTGTTTTACAAGTAAAGGATCTGATGAGCCTGACACAAGATGTGACACCTTTCTAAAAATCTGAAGGTGTTGACAATACAATTCATATACTTAAGAGAATTACTAAAATAAAGCAAGTGCAATTCACCTGAGATTGTGGTCATTGCTGTGACATCAACTCTCCCTCCTAAAGCTGCAGAAAGAGCAGCTCTTTGTGCAAGTGCAGCTTTCTCATTGCCACTGCCTCGACGACTGCCTGGGTTGTGCAAAGCATTTAGTTCTAACTCATCCTCGAGCCATTTCACTGAGCTAACAACCTGGGCAGAAACAGGATGATATAAAAGAAAGCTTCAGTCTAGTGCACAGTAAACTATTAAATTTTGGGGGTGATAGAGAAAGCTATTGACTTCATAATAACCAGAAAAGCACGGAAAAAAAAAAACTAAATAGTACTGCACTCCCTCTAGATTATGATGAAGCATAAATATACTGTAAGGCAATAACAAGGCAAAGCAACAAATTTCATAATGTTATTATATAAAACTATAAACATGCACAGCTAAAAAACACTAATGGAATTGTTTACCCAAAATTTGAAGATCTTCTACGATCAACTTACTAGTGGAGGAGTCCCCTGAGAAATTCTTTGAATAGCAGAAGACCACTCCACATTCCACATATATGGTCCATTTACAGCTTGAAGGGAAATTGAACCCATGCTTCCCACACTGTTCAGTGTACTGGAAACTGACTTTGTATTTACTGGAGTCTTCTGTACCGGTGGTGCTAGGCCAAAAAGAGCAACATAGAACCATAGGTTGCGAAACAGTTTTAAAAGTGATGGCTCCACATTTAAAGTAGGATCAAAATCGGAACAAATTGCAGCAACTGCCGGGAGCAGAGGACCCAGGAAATCGGCTCCACTCCTGCAGTGAGTAAGCATCTGATGTGAAATCTTCAGAAACCATAATTCATCATGGAAATGAAGTTGAATTTACACCTATTCAAAATCTCAACAAAAATTTCAAACATTATTAGAACGTTGACATGTCATGTGCTCAGCATAGAAAAAGGTGTACCTTCCACTTTTAGCCTCAGCAGCTAAACCAACATCTGAGCATAGGGAGAGCAATCGATGACGAAAATCTGAACGCAATCTATCACTAGTAAGACCACTAGCAATAACAAGAAATCCTGCAGGTAGAGTCTAGAATGTAATTCAACTAGTGAGAATCCATTTGACAGTTTATTACGCCAAACAAACCAAATCTAACATGTTGACATTTATAGATATACTACATACTTCAACTCGCTCAGTTGTGGCTTCAGTTGCCTCTGTTTTGCTTTCAGCTGATCCTACACTGGAAAGTTTGTTCAAGTAACTTCTAGTCATCAAAACCACTGTTTCACGGTAAGATTTCTCAAAACCTAAACTGGCCATTCGAGACACAGCGTCAAGAAGCTGTATAGATCACAATAAAAATGTTGTAAGATTCATAACATAAGTAGCCAAAGGATGATAGATAATTGAACAAAGAAGAGGTCATAAAATATGTTGACGAATTTCATATCAATTTTAAAATACATGCTCTGAAGACAAAGTTCCATACTCGGAGTCTCAACAAACTAGGAGTTGAAGCATCACCCTCTTCTAGGCTTTCAATAAAAAGAGGTAATAACACGTCTACCAGCTCAGACTTGTTGACTGCAGCGCTCAGCTCAGCAAACAGGCGTATAACATTAAGCTGTACAAAAGGAACTTCAGGTTTCTCTTGGTTGTCCTGTGGCAAGCCAATATTCCGTAAGCAAGCAAATAACTTAATACATGAATAGATACAATAAAATTGTAGCAAACTTAAAAAGATGCCAATAATGTTGGACCACCAACCACAAGATACGTGTAGATGAAACAGCAAAAATCTACTAACCATATGAATGGATATAATTACAATAGCAACTGCTGAGATTAAAGGGAGTGAACACTGCAGTATAAGTCCATAAAATATATGGAAATGTATGAAATACAAAATTAACATGTATAACATCTGAATGTATGGACATGATATTCTTTGCAGAGATATGTACAAAAAAAAAAAAAAGGACAGTACAGTGTTGACTCCACCAGATATATATTTATTTTTATTTATCACCAGTTTCTGCATTGTGGACATGTGACCATTAGTATATGTACCTGTTCTTCATAATCATTTCGTTCACGTATGCTTGTTGCTAATCCCATTATGTATGTGTCAACAGGGGCTCGTTCCTTATTCCAGCAGGATTCAATTATCTGACAGCTGGCCTTCATGACACTCTCAAACATGCCCCCATGGGTGTTACTCCATGTATCAGGCTGTCACAAAAATGTTTCAAAATTTAAAAAAAAAAAAATCATGAAATTGAATGTCAAGTGGAATGTAAGTTTGAAAAGAAATCATCAATGGAAATATAGTATTGAAAAGTAACAAAGCGCACCTGAGCACAAACATTGAGAACAATTGGCTTTAGGCGAATGAGCAAAATACGCAGCGGCTGTCCTCCTCGGGCAATAGCAATATGTGCTACCCCAAGAAGCAATGAACTGAAGAGCTCTTCACACGATCTCAACTTACGCCATCCAGAGAGTAAGCATGCCTCGGCAGCATCTATGAGTATCGCAACTGCCTCATAAACCAACCTCTTAACAGACCTCGAATCGGATTCCAGTGCTGAGAGGCTCTTGATTTTCAGGTTCACCGCTGCTTTATACACTGACAGTTTGGTATTAATCCTAGCTTTTAAAAGAGACCCCTGCTCATGCCAATCCCTCTTCCTTATCTGCAAGAACATACAAACATGAAACACACCTCATTCTTAAAATTAACCTAGATAGAAATGCTAACAACACACTCTTTTAAAAACTCTCTACTATTAGCTGAATTTTATTGGAAACCACAAAAAATTGTAGGTCTCACTTCTTACTTAACGAGTCTCACTTATAATTTTGTAATGTCGAAAAAGAATTAATTTAAGCCAAGAGTAAAGAGTGTATTAGAAAATGTGTTGCTAACACTTCTCTTAACCTAAATCTTAACTACATTTCACAACCCACAGTATGTAAACCAAGACATTCACTAGTTCAAACAAGCATAACAAATAAAGTGACAACAGAGGGAAGGATAGTAAGGAACAAATTATACCTTCAGAAACATAGACATGGACTGTATCTGCTTCTTCCCAATTAACCTAACTTGCTCCAAAAGCGCAGGTTCAACGTGGACCTTCTCCAACACGTGAGCAATCAACTTAAAAGCTATTTCCTGCCTCTCCAAGAACTCCACAGACTCTTCCTCGAACAAAACAACATGTTGGCCAGACGAGACCACGCCAAGACCACCATCATTTAAACCCAAATTCTGCGCCAATTGATCAGCACTGGTCCTCCAGACATGGTTTCCCCCATTCACCATCCCTCTCGACGACGCGGTGCTGGCATCATCCGCAGCCTTAGAAGCCACACTGCTCGAGGAACCCGAAGCATTCTCATTCCCGGGACTGTCATTGTAATTGGTCAGGGATTGGTGGTTCACACTGATGGGCGAGCTCTGAGCCGAGGAATTTTCCGCAGCGAGTTGTTCCCTCGGCGTGCCTGGAACAGGCCCCGCCGTAGGCGCAGCGAATTGATCGATTAAACAAGTCACCAATCTGTTGGCATCTGAGGACGAAATTGGAAGAAAGTTCTGCGAGAGAGCGGCCAAGAAAGCCCTAGCAATGCTGGAGCGCTGTTCGCCGATCGCGGAAATCACTACCTCGCCGGAGAAGGAGGCGAGCTCCTCGGCGAAATCCGGCGAGGATTGCGCGGCCTTGGAGACGTAGCCGGTGAAATCGAGGAAGAAAGAGGCGACGGAATCGAGGCTGAAAGGGTGGGGCCAGAAGGATTGAGTGAAGGAATGGGGAACGGAGCGGAGGAACTCGAGGACGACGGACTTAGGGCGCAGATCGGCGGAATCGGGGCAGTTGGAGAGGAAGCGCGCGACGGCGAGGACGGCATTGAGCTGAGAGCGCGAAACCTTAGGAGATCCCGCCGAGAGGTACTCCGGCAGAGGGCATTTGTCGCATATCCACGAGAGTTTATCGGAGAATTGCGACGGATTCTGCGCAATGAGGTCGCATAACTCGATCAACGCTTCCATCACGATTTGCAGGGGAAATAAAATCGAACGGGGAACGAGGGAAATTGGTCCCGTGAGAGTTGATGAATTCGATTCTCTCTGTATCTCACTGCTAACCACGCAGCAACATTGTTGCTGTTCTTCTGGTCATCGCCATGCCAATGCCACGGACATGCTTTCTTCCTCTTTTATTTCCTTTTTCGTTTTTATATTTCGCGTTTAGTTTCGTTTCGTTTCGTGGGATTAGGATTTAGGATTACATTTTAGAGTGACAATTACAAATTGAAATGGGGACTACGTCGGAAACCTTTCTCGCACGTGCTTTTTTAACTAATGGTAATATATTTATCTTTTACTAATTTTAATATACTGTTTATTTTAATGTGTTAATATAATAAATATAAATTTTAAATCATTATTATAAAATTAAAAAAATATATATACACATTATTTAATATTGAATGATAGTGTAAAAGAAGAATTGTTCTATGACTATATTTTAATTAAATTAAATTCTTAACATATTCCGCATTATCATAACAAATTGCAATGTAACAAAAAAATATTATTAAGGATTATAACTCAAATGATTTAATAAAGTGTGTGAGTTATTATAGTTTTTTTAAATATTTATTTTTTATTCTTATAAATAGATAAAAAAATATTATTATTATAGTGTAACATGATTTGATAAATAAATTTATTTTTTAAATATATAATTATAAGTTCTTTCACAAAATATCTCAATAAATTAATGATTAACTTTCAAATGAAAAAATATCTCAATTCATTAAAATAAAAATAAAAAGAAAAACATTTCAGATTTTGAATTTGCTGGAGAGGTTTAAAGTGGCATTTTTTAACCTTTAGAAGGGCTTAACTTCCGTCTCACCATCCAACCACTAGATTGGACACTTTTGTTTTATTTTGGAGCATTGACTACTATGTTTACACTTGATAAATTCATATTATATTTGGTTCGAGAGTGGTCTGTGCAACTTTGAAGTTCTTATAGGAGAAGCTAAAGGCAAAGCTAATATTAATTAGATGGACGTTGTTCCATGAGTTTGTCTAAAGCTGTATTTGGTTGTGAGGAAGAAAAAAAATAAGTGAAAAATAAAATTAATATAAAGATTATTTGGTTGAAAATAATAGAGTATAATAAAAAAATATTTAAATTAAAGTTACTTCCAAAAAATATATAAAATATATTTATTTTCCCAATTTTAATTTTATTTTGTTTCATACTATTTATTCATATTTTTAAAAATAGAAGGGAAAATAGAGAGAGAGAGAGAGAGAGAGAGAGAGAACTATACACTAGTTTAATGACACTGACGCACGAGTCTTGATTCTTCTGAAACTTGAAAGGCATATGCCGCAAGGAACTGCGTAATTGCGGGACGACAGAACAAAAGGCAGCGACAAACCGATTATTCGATTAACAACTAACAACTCAAACAAAACGTGGTGGAAATTACTCTGAACAATACCACAATATAATAATATGTAATAAATTTTTATTTTATAGGATTAAAACTTATAATAAATAAATAATTTTAATATATAAGTTATATTATAATTTAAAATATATAATAAATAGTTTTTAAACGTATAAAATATATTTATATAAAAAATGTTGTTTGCTAGGGAAGCAACAACAAATCATGTTAAGCTCAAAGTTTTTCAGTGTATACCTTTTTATTTACATATATGGGCCATTATATATATTCTTGTATTTATCCAACCATCATGAATGAATGAAATGTCTTAATGTTATTTCTCTAAAATAACATATAAAATATATTTTTACAATTAGGATACATAATTTACGGTGTGATATATTATTTTTTAAGTTTAAATATGATTTTGATCTTTTATTTTTTATATTTATTTTAATTCCTGTAAAATATAATATTTATAATTAGGATATATAATTTGTGAAATCCTGCCTTTTCTTTTCTTTTTTCATTTTTAGGTTTGACCCTTTTTATAGGTTTCAACGTATGACGTGTTCAATGTATTCAATTGCTCAACTTACGTATGTAAAGACGGGTCTAATGCATGGTTTCAAAAATTTCCTTATTCGGAGAGAGAAAAAGAAAAAAGAAAAAGATACAAAAAAAAAAAAAGTGAACTGAAAATATTTTGCTTTTGAATATGAGTCCTAAACTAACTGCATGTCCATAATTTTCTCCTTGAATTAGGCTTTTCGGAATTTTCTCTTTGGAATTTGCAAAAAGAAGAAAAGGTATGAATATTAGTTTTGAGATAATTTGAGTGCTAAGAATATTTCTGGGTAGAAGAATGCTACACATATATATATATATATATATATATATATATATAAGAGGAAGGGTTGTATATGGACTTGCGCGTGTTTTCTATGTGAGATTATCGTAACAGGTTATATTTCTCACAGGTTCCCCTTACACATCATGTCACTCTGCAACAACCATGGAGTTGTTTCCCTCAATCAAGACACCAACAACCATGCAGTCTGTTTATCCTCGCCACTCGGAGATTCCAACTCTTGTTAATCCAAGGTGCATGTGTTTGTTTGTTTGGTTAATTGTGAAAGAAAATTAATGAATGACATTCCCTAATCTAAACTTTTTAAGTCACCAAAAAGAAAGAGTCATGGCTGCCTATACAGTTTCATAAGATGTGATCCTTCTTTTTAGGTCTATGGAAAAGGAGCCTAAAGCTGCTCAGTTGACTATCTTCTACAATGGGCAAGTTGTTGTGTTTGATGATTTTCCAGCTGATAAAGTGCAGGAGATGATGTCTTTGGCATTGGCCACCAAGGGAATATCCCAAAGCCAGAACTCCTCTGCATATGCTCACACTCATACCCAGCAAGGAAATAATCATCCTTCAACTATTCCTAATATCATCCCTCAAGCACCATCCACACCAATTGTTAATGGTACTTTCTTTTGATCTCTGCTATATTTGAGATGATCCTATGGGATCGCGTTTTTTCCTGATCATAAATATCATTTTCCATACAGACATGCCAATTGCTAGGAAAGCTTCCCTTCATCGTTTCCTTGTGAAGAGGAAAGATAGGTAAGCCTCTCAAGCAAGGAAATGTTGCTTGGTGAATTTGTTTATAATGAGTCTTTAAGCTAAGCTCTTCTGTTGATTCGCATAAGCATAAAAATTCATCTTTTCATGTTGCAATTATACTTAAACTACATCCTCAGAATATTGCTCTTTTGGCCTAGTACTTGATTAATTTCGTTATTTTTTTATATTCTGTATTTGCAGAATTGCTGCCAAAGCACCATATCAAACAAACAGTCCTATCTCTGCTCCTAATAAGCCGGCTGAATCATTAGATGCTAAATCACAACACATCTGATAGATCTTACATTAGTCCTGTTGGCTCGAATTATTATGATTCAAAATATTTACTGTTTCATTTTATTGTTACATTCTGATCATTTCTTTTATTTGTTACCTTTCTTCATTTGTTGCTTTCCGTCGCTCCTTTTTCGGCTAAGAAAGAGAATCAGTTTATGGTTTTTTTTTTTTTTTGAAAGGCAAAGTAAAAGGTGTACGGATGGATAGTTACAAGTCAGGAAAAAACATCATATACCAGACCACCTCCCATAAAGGCCCAAAAACACAATCCCCGTGAAATTATCTAATCATTCTAATGACTGAAATTATAGGTGAAACAGAACACATACAAAATCAATCAACGTTGTTGCAGAATTTTATTATAAAAAGTCCTAAAAAATACTTCCCGGAAAGTAGTAGGTGGCAAATTATCCTATAATTGTCGTCGTTTCTTTAATCTCTATAATAACAATTATTATTTCACAAGAAATTTGGTTATTAGTCCATTATTTTTTTCTTGTTTTCTTAAAAATTCCTTGCAACTAATTATTATTATATTAATAAATTGTTAATAATGTTTTCAATGTGGAACTAAGTATAAAATAGAACCAAAGTTCAAATAGATTGATTCATAATTAGCTTAATCTTTTTTTAAATAGCTTCTTCTTAATTGTTTGGATTACGTTGATTTGTCGAAAAAATATGAAAAATATAACTGATCGCAATATTCTTGGAGATTGTACATTTTGAAGTGTCTAAAGTCTCAAATATAGACATTGTACACTGTCCAAAGGTAACAACAATAAGAAAAGTAAAAGTTTCATATCAAGTTCATAAATGGTTGCATCAAAAAGTAGCAATATAACCTTTTTTTCATAATCTTGTTATATAAAACCAAAAAAATTCTTTGCACAACTATATATCAACATGTTTCTCAATGTATATCAGTTTTACATTACAAAAAGTTATGACCCTTCACAAGTATGTTTATATCCAAAAGTGACCCATGCCAATAATTCCCAAAAAAACAAATTAATAGTCAATCATGCATCTTGCATCCTTATCTTCCTTTTAGTTCTAAGTTTTTGTCTTTTTTAGGTCTTGCTCCTGTATCATTTGTGGTGTTCACTCCTCCTCTTGAATGTATTTGTGTGTTGTTGAAATTGAAAAGAAAAAAATCAGTTATGAAAAGGTGAAGATGTTTGTTGAAATTTAACTAAAAGAATATTAGTTTTACATAAAAGTATATATATGAGTGATCACTTCAGATTGTTGTGAACATGCAACATTAGCTTGAATAGATTCAGAGTTTCCAGCATTTTTATTTTGTTAAAGCAAAAAAATAATTCAGATGTTCATTCACAAATTCATTCACAGGTTCATTCAAAATTTTATTCACAGATTCATTCACATTTTCAATCATAGGTTCATTCACATTTTCACTCACAAGTTCTCACATTTTCACTCACAAGTTCATTTACATTTTCACTCACAGGTTCATTTACATTTTCTATCGCAAGTAGGTTCCAAAATTCATAATTTGTTCTACCAACATACATATGAATATAATTGAATTTTTGATTCTCAACAAACATTTTTAGCACATCACAATCGGTCTTAAGGGAAATAATTTTACCACTAGCAGTAGAATGAAACCACAAAATAAAAGGGTGACATGGTGACAAGTCTAAGTCATTAGCAACGTTGTTCACATAGTCATGTGCATCGAACATTCCAAACTTATCAGGTTCAATATTGCATATCTCATTTGGTTCGCCCCATTGGTCCGTAAAGTGGACCAAAATATCCTCGTTACCTGGTTTAGGACCCATGTATTCCAATTCAATTGTGTTCCTGTGGTCTCAAACATCAACACTATTTTAATCAACAATAATAAATAAATGATTTTTAGTTCATCCATTGTGTTTCCTGTGGTCCTAAACATCAACACTATTCGAATCAACAATAATAAACACATGATTTTAAAAATCATAAGTGGTCTCAAACTGATCCCCCATTGAAACCTCATTCAGAAGTAGACAATAATAAACAATCAAAATTAAATAAATAATCATAAAACGTAACATATATACAAGGTCAAGTGGTCACTTACAAGCAGAACCCTAGCGTGAACAGAAATCGTGGAACAAGAAAAAAAATAGAGCGCTCGTGAACGTCGTGAACTGGAAAAGGAACAATGGAAAACTCGCGAACTAGAAGAGAAACACTGGAGAACTCGCGAACTAGAAGATGAACGATGAAGAACTCGTGAACGAAGGTGAAGAGGAATGAAACATGAACGTCGTGAGAGGAAGATGAACTCGCACCCTATGAACGCGGAAGAGGAACTTGCACCCTCTAAACGTTGAAGAAGAACTCGCCAACAAGAGGAAGAAGAACACCCTAAATTTTGAAATTAATTGGGAGGGGATAATTTGGATTTTACAATTAAAATGTAAAAGAAATTTCGTCTGCTCACATATTTCAATTGACATTAGTTAACAATGTTAATAAAGGGAGATAAAAATACTGTGCAAAAAGGGAGAGGTATCAAGTAAAATTTGAGCAACAACAATGTGTGGGAGTGTAATTTACTCTTTAATACTCGATCTAATTCAGTTAAAATCTAATTGTATAGAGAATAAGTAATGAGTTCTTTTATTAATCCATATTATATAATTAATTTTTTTATTATATATCAATTAATTATTAAATATAAAACACATTAATTTTTAACTCACATAATTTATTAAATTAAACAACCCATGATATTTTTCTTTTTTAAGTTGTTATTTTAATTTGATCTCTACTTTGATTTTGTTTTATGTTTTCTCATACTAATATAATGCTTTATTTCTATATAGAATAAAAATATTATATTAACATTAAAATCATTAATTTTTTAGTCAAATATTATCACAATTTGATTTTTTTCATAATCTTTAATTATTATATACTTACAAAATTTCAGAGAAAAAAATTATTATTTTTAAAAAGTTTAAATTTTACAATTATTTTAAAAAATATTAAGATCCGATTAATCCAGTTCTACTTAATCCGTTTTATGATCAAGTTGGATTAGGTCGAGTATGTAAAATAAATTTCACAAATCAAATCCAACCCCAAAAAAAATTATCAAGTTGAATGACATGTTTAGCCATACATCTCTAACTCATGAATACTCTTAAGTTATGGAAATGATTTTCTTAAAAGGCAAATAAGTAATTCTCTCAATAAAATATTGTTAACTAGTACCATTAGGACATTAATTAAAAAAATATATATTATAAAAATAATAGAAGAATATGAAAAAAAAATATGGATATCGAATTTTACATTTCCGAGTAAAAGTTATGGTTAGCATTAGCGTATTATTAATAACCAATGGAAAACACAAGGTGTGCAATAAAATGATTTAGAAGAGTACAAGATATGTTTCTTATACAAATAAGATCGGTACTCAAAAAACATTCCAAAACCTAAAAAAAACGCCTACTGTGAAAAGCCATCTAAAATCCTCTTGCAACAGCTGCTAACGACGCCCATCCCTTGCGAATTACAAATGCTTTTTGCTGCATTATGATCTGAAATAATCAAACACTAGTACTTCATCACTACGTAAGCATTCCTTCACCCGATCCAACAAATAACAACGCATTATTTCTCTACAACCAGCTTAATAGAATTATTTATTCACCCGCCAAAAAAAGAAAAGCTTAATAGAATTATTTATTCACCAAAAAGAAAAGCTTAATAGAATTATTTAGACTCTGAATCTGATAACTGCACGGATCCGGATCCGGATCCTAAATGCATAATCTGTTTCTGCACGTTGTTATTGCTGTCGGTAACAACTTCCCAAAATTCCGATTTATCCGCAGCATATCCATTGCCCGCCACCTGCTTGTATAATATAGCCTCATCCCAAACTGCACGTACAAGCATAATTTTAATGTCCCATTCTCATAGTTTTAACGGGACCATTATTTTTTTATACATATATATTTGAACATGTGCTGGATTATTAAACTATCTTCCAAAATTATTTTTTTATCATATTTCTACGAATAAAAAAAATCAATACTACGTGGGTTCTCCAATTAAGCTCTAGCTCAACATTAATCTGAAATTTTAAAACCAGGTTATAAAGTGCTCCACAATTAAGCTCTAGTTAAACAGTAAATGAGCTGTTAATGTAATCACCCAGACACAATCTAAAAGCTCTCGGCACAGCCAGGTTGCACCAATCTAAAATTAGAAATACGTGCTTTATTCATCACTTTCTAACACTGCATTCCGAAGTGAAGACATGAAACATTAGATTATATGGTCATATATGTAATTAATGTAGCCTGTTTCAACGTTGAAACACATGTTGAATTTGTGGGAAAAAATTAAAAATTTTAATTCTCATAGTACATTTTTGAAAAAGGAAGGAGTTTTAAATGTGTACAAGACAAATCAAATAAAGGATTAAAATTTGTTCTCATAATTAATCTAAAGGTTTTAAAGTTTGTAAAAATATCTTTTAAGATTCTTCTAATTAATAAACCAAAGATCTTATTATGGTGATAAGAAAAAGTGTAGCAAGACACATTCTTTTTAATACCTAATTCTACGGTGAATTCTCCCTAATGTAACTCGAACTTGATGATGGCTTTATATTTATATTTTCTGAGCAAAAAGACATAACCTGAATAAGTTAAAAAAAATCTAGAAGTGAATATATAGATAAATATATGGATATGATAGAAGTAGTGATGTAGATATATTTTCAATTGGTTTTTTCTAAAAGTCTAGGTACTTTATTTTATTTGTTCAATCAACTCAATCATAAATTATTTATAATTTTAAGTAATAATTTGGATACTCTCTCTAAAACTCAAAAAATCTATAGAATTGTAGTTTATTATACTTCACGCTCCAAATTTTTTATGATTCAATAGAGCTGATACACCATTCCAATTATACTGCTAAATCGAATAAAATTGTAATTTTGATCGAAATTCTTTTTTTTAAGAGTTGGAGAATCTAGGCCTGATCTATTAGAATAGGTCTAGGCTGATTTGAGAATCAAAGACTGGCGGACCACATAGACGCTTATTTTTTGTTTGTTTGATAGGCTGAAATGGATAATCAATAAATATATATATATAAAAGTCTCCGAGTTGGAGATAAACAGATAATAGATAAAGCTAAAGTATCACATTGTTATAGAAAGCATAAATAAATAAAAGAGTATCTCTTGGAGCTAATAACTTTTAAAATAAAAAAGACCTAAAGATAACGGAAGCACAGTACAGTACGTCTAATCGAACCACTCGGGAACAAGCTGTTTGGTGATGGTCATGTAGGCAAGATAAAGAAGACGATCTTTGGCACCAGTTCGATGGTTGTTGGTGTGCTTGCAGAAATATTTGAGTTGAGCAAGGGTGCAGAAACCCAGCATTTGTCCCAGCAACAAGAACAACCAATTAATTGCCCTTTTCTTAGCCCCAAGGATGGGTTTGGCGCTATTTTCTCGTCCGCAATGCACACACTTGGCCAACACCGGATTCACCCAAGCCGCTGGGGCCCTATCATGCATGGACCCACTTTCTTTCTCAATGAATTTCCGCAACTCCTTCACTTTCTCCTCCAGATCAAGGGTTATCTCGAACTCCTCCTCGCACCTCTTGCATTGAAACCTTCCGCTGATGGCTACAAGATTGTTTTGCAATAGATATTTGCGGTTGTGGACGGTGGCCCGACGATCCGTCGCCCAAGGGAAAGGTGCAGGCACGGTTTCGCTCTTTGCTTGGCTCCGCCGTTGAGACGAGCCAAGACGAGAGCAACGTCTCAAAATGGACGTAGGAGCAGCATTTACATCCACAACATAATTATTATTAGCAGCAGCAGCACTTGGAAAGTTAGGGTAAGGGTTAGGGTTATGGTTGGAAGATGACCCCAACAAAGCAGACGTAATGCTCTGGTTAGAACATGACACCAAGAAAGGGTTAATGTTGTGGTTTGAAGATGAAACCAAATAATTAGGGCAAGATATTTGTAGTTCCATCAAGGAGATGTTTGTTTGATCAGGAAGGGTTATTGGAGAAGACTGTATGGTTATTCTCTCTGGACTACCACACCTGAGTGAGAGAGTGAGATCATGCTCATGATCTTCTAAGTCCATTGCGTTCTTCATTCCTGGGGCACGGAAAAAATTATCCATGGGAAAAGAGAGAAGGGAGAAAAAGATGTGACTTGAAAGTTGAAACAAAAAAAACTGGGAACCTTGGAGAATATAAAGACCATCAAGAGTAATAAGCTAGTAAGATAGGGTTTGTTTTAATTCTGTTATCTCTTTGATAAATGATAAACCAATTAATGGGTATTCAAAATTTGTTTGAGGGGTGTGACTTAAAGACTAAAATTCTACTAGTACTAGTACTCGTCTCTCTTGGGCTCACCGAACATTGCGTTCATTCAAACATTCAAAGTTCGATGCTCGAAATCTTAACAGCGATATTAATGCAACTGATTATATTCCTTGAATGTGATATTCTATTAGAAATAAAGGACTGTGTACAAGAGATAAACTTTATCATGTGCTGTACCCGAAGAAGACTCAATTGTAATATCTCTTTGAATTCTTAAATTTCAAAAAGTAATAAACAAAGTAATTAAAACCTTTGAATTCTGATGTGTCTAAGATCAGATAACTAACTGACTCGTTTTTATACACTTAATGAAACTTCTCCTGCACGCATTGGTATGCGTGGAGTTTAAACCCACTTTCACTCGATTCATTGCATTTATGAAACTCTGTTCTTGCTCTCGTCTTAATTAAGTCCTATTTAATTTTTGTCTTTTTTTAAAAAAAAAAATCAAGTTATTACAGGTGATGGACAGCAGGCAACACTACGTCAGTCTCTTGTTAACTTTGCTGACAATTTGAGAATTGTAAGACTGTTTAAAGAATTAATTAAATCAACTTAACAAATTATCCAAACGAAATGATAAAAACCAACTTTAGTAAGTTCAATAGTTCATGTTCATCAATCAAATTAAATTATTTTCGTTAATTTCCAATATTTATTTAGTAGGTTCACTAACCGAACAGAAAATAAAGGTACATGTCTAAGACTTCATTGGAGGTGCAAGTTAGTTTTAATTAATGGGCTTAATAGTTAACTACAGTTTTAAAGTTGAAAGCTTGTATCGTTTCCCAAGATTCTAATTACTAATTGTTATAATTTATACATGTATTTATCTTGGGCATCAAGTGTGCAAGTTTTAATGTGCTTACTAATTGAGTATTTTAGTTGGAAGCGTGTGTTCCATTTCAATATAATAGTAATTGATATTTTACTTTGTATATGTTCTAGGATAAATCTTTATTTTATAATATTAAATATTATAATAAATAAATATTTTTAATAAATAATTATATTATAATAAGTAAATATATTAAATTATTAATTATGTGTTTAAGATACACAATGAACGATTTAAACTATGATATAAGGTTATCTTTAACTATACATTGATAATTTCTTAAAAAGTTATTTAAATTCAAATTAAAGATAAAACTACAAAAATATAGATTAAAAGAGAGATATTGGTTACAAAAATCACGTATAGAGATAGAAATAAATGGATATTAGTTTGAAATGGTTGAGAGATAACTTGTTGCACTAGTTGTGGAAATAACGACTTAAAAAAAAGAGAGAAGAGATAATGTGTGAAATGCATATTCAAAAGAAAGAAGATAGATAAAATGTCTAATACTCTAATTACAAAGTTATTGAAATTCAATTTAAAGATAAAGATAAAAATATAGATTAAAAGAGATATGTGATTTAAAAAATCAAGTATTAAAATAAAGATAAATGGATGTTAGTTTGAAATGGTGTTTTCACTGGATAATGTGTGAAATACACATTCAAAAAGAAAAAGAAAAAAAAAATTATGTACTCTGTAAAAAAGTTTTACGATTAATCGATTATGATTATAGGTCACAGTATAAAATTGTCTAATTAAAAGAGTAGAAATAGGAAGACTATTCTTCAAGTTGTGTACTTCAATTTATAATATATGAATAAATTAGTGAATGAGAAAATAATTATTCGAGGTGAAATAAAAAGGTTAAAGGTATAAGGGGCATAAATTACAAAATTGAAGAGTCATTCGTCAGAATTATTTTATTTTCTCTCTCTACATATATTCTAATTTTTAATATTTCTACTTTCAATTTATTGCAAGAAACACTTTTTCTATTGAATTTTTTCTATACATATAAAATACATCAATCTATTTGTTCCATTAAGACTGAATTTGAACAAATCTTACAATATGAAACTATTTTCGATTTTATATTGGAATACAAAAATATGAAATTTTAGGCAGGTTAAATTGAAAAAGAATAAATCTATTAATCTTGAAAATTGTTTAAGATTTAGTAAATATTTTAATATTAATGGTAGGGTCTTGATTATTTTTCAGAATTTTTGCTACAAACAAATTTGAAATTTCTACCAAAAACATGTGACGGATACTGTCTTAGAAAACTCCAAGCAGAAGCGAGAATTATTTAGAGTACCATGTATAGGCCCAAATACTTTTTGTAGCAAACAAAGTTCTACCAAAAAGAAAGTGACGGATACTATCACAGAAAACTTCAAGCCCAAGAGAGAATTAGGCAATTGTTATATATACCTCCCTTTATCCCTTTATTACTGATATACCTCCTTTTTTTTTTTTTAAATACCCTTTATATACACCTTTAAGAAAGATAATTTTGCTCAAATTAGATAAGAGCATTAAGAGCAACAAAATTTTCTTTCAAAAGAAACTACTAGGTGGTCTATGATTACGACTTATTCATGATCCAAATCAATCTCTATGTATTCAAAATTTTCAACAAACAAGAAATAATAATAATAATATATGATATGAAGATTAATAGAGGTCATGTATCCTAGGACCACCTCATAGTTTTTCCTCCCTTACAATATTTAATACATCTACATAAGAAGTGGCAAAATGAGTTGGACAAATCAGATTGGTTTGAATCTGTTCGATGAAATGTAGGATTTGAGTTTAATTTTTTTAGCTCGAATTAAATGCAAACTTTTAAATCTAACCCAATCATGGTCCAATGCGGACTGAGTCCATTAAAATCCATAAAAACGGGGGTTTTAGAGGGCTTAGGCTTCATCTTTTCCCCAAGTTAAATCCAATTTTTGGTTCGATCCATTGTAGCCTACAACCTGCTCCTGACCAGCCCACATTGGGTTTGATATCTCGTTTTGCCACGTGTAACTCAAGACTCATTTAAAATTATGGCTTAAATACATTTTTATTCCTGCAATTTAACTTTTTTTATTTTTTTCACATATTTTTTTTTCCATTTTAATCATTACAAAAGGTGATTATTTTGTACTTAAAATGCTTTAGATAATACTTTTTTAATTGTTCAAAATATTTTTTACGATTCAAATCTATAACAAGAAAAACAAACAAACACATTTTACAAGCACTAAAAAAAATTACCAACAAAAAAAATGGAAAGAAAATATTAAATTCCATAAACCAACAATATATTTAACCCTAAAATTGTGCTCAAACAATGGTACGTTAATTGATTCCCTAATTCACATGCTCGGTTATCCTCTTCATATGTGCAGCTTATAGAGGAAGAATGTGGGTGTTGGCTGACGGCTGATGACTTCATTTTTTGAGTATGAACATCTATTCTCTGCCCCATAATTGGCTCACAATATACTTTCTAGTTAGTAGGCCAACTGAAATGCTTCATCCATATCATCAGGTAAGGTTGTTTCTTGTTAAAAAATAAATAAATTAATAAAGTGATTGTTTATCTAAATTATGCTAAAGCAAATATGCACAAAACGAGCATATGCAGAAGATAACGATTAGATTACTATTCTAAGGCACACCAGAATAACAGCTTTATTAACATAGATACATATATAGTTTTTCATTAAGTTTCCTAGCTAGTACACCAGGTCTAGAACTTATGTTATACCTGGCACAGTTTGATATACAGAAACATATATAATAAACTTTTGATGAAGAACATGAAACTATATATATAGTTATGGAGCCAGAGGCAAAGGCACCCAGACTAGATTATCAGGAGGGAAGAAGTGACACACAGGTGAGGTTCCCGGCTGAACTTTGAGCATACGAAAAGACACGTGGTCTCGGTCCCACTTAGAGGTGTCCATGTGGCAAATAGCTGCAGCTTGAACTCTCCCTCCATTCTCACCTTCTACCATCACCTCATAGAGATTGGTGTCACTATGTTGACTGTGGCAGTAAAAAACTGCATAAGGGTAAGGCATGGGGTGACACCCTATAACATTTGGAACTGAAATCACTTTCACTTCTGAGATTGTGTAGTTCTGTAGCAGGGCTGTTGAATTTGTGAGATGGACAGTGGTCAGAACTTTGAATTGTGCATTGGACCCAAACAGATAGTGTGCAAAATCAAACAAGGACTCCAACGAAGTGGCACAGAACTTGGTCTCTCCTTCCATTGATTCAAATTCACATTGTTTGAGGGTATATTTCATTGCCTTGGCTTGGGGAGAGTGTTGTGGGATGGAGAAGAATTTGAGAAGGGATGGTAGGTGTTTTGATGAGAAAGGAATCTGATCAGCTTCTTCTCTGGTCAGAAATTTTGGAGATGTTGAGGAGTTTTTCTTGGAAAAATAGACGGGCATTATTTTCCCAACCTTCAAATCATTTGGGGTGAAGAACACATTCAGTTCAAGGTCCATGTGCTTGTGAGATGGCTTATAACCATGCACATCCTTTCCAACCATCTTTTTGTGTTCATCTTTATCCTCCTCCTCCTCTTCTTCTTTGTCAAATCCCATTCCTTTCGTCACTCTATCGTCCTCGTCCTCATCATCATCTTTATGGACATGCTTCTTTTCTATATCAGCGCTTTCGAGCTGAATAATATTGTCAAGTACAAGACCCTCTGTTGCAAGCTTTTGCAGATCATAGGATACTTCTTCCTTCAGTTGAATTTCTTTCCCAGATGTTGTAGCTATCTTTCTAGCTCCACTGTCTTGTAGAATCTGCAAGGTCAACGAGTTGAAAAATCAACAGGGAGGATCATGGGGAGATTGATTAATTTCTCTTAAAAGTAACCGTTCTCAGTTCATAGAACCAAAATCATTTCAAACAAAGTTATTCAAGAAACAGTTGAGTAAGACCTAAGTTGCAAATCTGTAAAATGGAGATAAAAAGAAAGTTTAAAGTCAACAAAGATATGATTTAACATACCAAAAAGGCAACTAGGGTGCATAGCGTGAATCTCCAAGAAGCAAATCCAAGTCTCATTTCTTTGTTTTTCCTTGAAACTTCTGGCAGAAAAGGAGCAGGAGCTAACTAAAGAGATTGGATGATAGGAAAACTACAAAGCTCAGATTTCAGAATCAAAAGCTTCTCGTGCCGTAGTTTCGCGTCAATTTATGGTGTGTTTTGGGGAAGGTTTTACTGTTTTAGCTGGCGAGTATGCGTTTCTCAAGTGGTTTTAAAAATAAAAATATAATGTTTGATTATAATGAATTAAGTCTACCTTTGAATTTAAAACTTTGTTTGGTTAAAACTTATAAGTTAAAATTGGGAGGAAAGAAATAGAGAAAAAAAATAAATAGAAAAAAAATAGCAGTAGAATTCAGATGAAAATTATGTTGTTTATATTGATAGAATTAATGATATTAAGAATATATAAATAAAGATGTCATATAAATTGTAAGAGATGTATTTTTACTTTTATTTTGAAAAGGGGAGAGAGAGAAAATAAGGATAGTTGTAAAATCACAATTTTATCTCCAGTTATAAAAAATGTCAACTGTTAAAATATATAAATAAAGGGTAGTATAAAAATAACTATATATGTGCATGTTTAGATTTTTGTATGAAGACTCCAGATCTAGATTTGTAAACAAAATCCCTTGATACTTTTGGATTCAACTTATATTTGAGAGGTTTACACCGGTTTTCCAAACATGTTTTATGGCTTTCAAAAATAAAACAAACATGATTAAAATTTATTAAGAATTATAAATTAAGAAGTGCTCGTTAAATAAAAAGTGTAATTTACAAACTTTTATACTTATCAGTAAATTTTAATTAATCATAAAAAATTTATAAAAAAGTATATTGGAAAATATATTATTAGCATTTTTTATTTTTTTATTTTTGTGAATATTAGCATTTTTCATTTGTACAAACAAAGGCTTAAGACACTCAAGTTAACGTTTGACTAAAGAAAATATTCAATAAAACATGCCTCGAGTCTTGAAATTATGCTAATTGTGTTGAGAAAAAATTCAACCTAACGGACTCTGAGTTTTATATAATTTATTCTTCATATGTTACTATATTATTTTGCTTTAAACTCAAATTTAGTTAAAGATAACTTGTAAATTAATTAGGATCAGTGTTAGATGAACCCAATGATAAATCGAAAATGAGATAAAGAAAGAGAGAAAGGGAGATGGGAAGAAAAAAAAGGTGAAAATAAGACAGAAGAGAGAAAAAGTAAAACTAAAATAAAATAAGGGTAAAAGGAAGAACTAAAACAAGGGAATGACTAAAACATATAACTACTAATGTGTTTAACCTTCCATCAAGCTTATAATTTCTCTCCACTCCGTCCTAGTCCTAAGACATACTGTCCGTCAATCTATATCTCACTCCATTAGGTCTTGTTTAACTACCTTTCCCCAGGTAAGTTTCGATCAACCTCTACCTCTCTTTGTGTCGAGCTCCTGGTAACAAACTCTTATTTTTACGGGAGCATCCAGTGACCGTCTCATAACGTGCCCAAACCACCTCAATCTATCCTCCCTCATCTTTTCACATATCGGTATTACTGATACATTTCGTCGAATATCCTCATTTCTTATCTTATCCATCTTCGTGTATCCACACCATTGTTGTGAAAACCGGTCCGGTCATTGACCCGGTTGAGGTAGTGGGTCACTGAGTCAGTGGTCCAACTGGTGGGTCAGTAATTGGTCCGGTTTGACCCGGTCTATATTAAAAATTTTAAAATTATATTATATATACATATATAACTAACATTATTTGATTAAGAAAAATTGATTCATAATTCTATAATGAAAAATCCAAAATAACAATTAAAATATTAAAGTTGATAACACAATTGAAGTGTATTAATAATAAAAAATATTGTAAATAGTAACTACCTAAATTAAAACACAAAAGTCCATTTTGAAAATTTAATATGAAAACTGTAGAAAGCAAAAAAAAGGGTACAAAAAGCAAATTAGACCCAAATAAAAAAATTAGAAAACCTTAGTATATATATGAGCATAACTGCGTAAGGGATTAAAATCAGAGAGCAACGGCTGCGCCTCTTCTCTTCATTTGTCGTGCTGCACTGCGCCTCTTCTCTTCATTTGTCAAAAAGGATTAATTTGATAGCTAGTGGATGATGGTCTGGTTTGAGGATTTCGACGGAGAGGGAACGATATGCGTGGAAATAGTGAGAGTGGCAGAAGCGAGAGCGAAGAAGAACAAGATACTTGAGTGAAGCGAGAGTTCTTCTCTCAAACGCACACATCATCACGATGGGGAAAAGCAACAACGTGCTTGAGTGAAGGCTCGACGACGACGGCATGAGCGTGACTCGGTTCGGGTTTCTAAACTATCTAGGTCGTAGGGTCCTTCAAAAATCGGTCGGTTCTTGCCGGGCCTAACCGAGTCACTTGCATAGCCGGTTGCACACCCAACCCAGCCCGAAGCAACCTGCGGTTCCCGTTCCAACTGACCGGTCCGAACTGGTTTTAATAACTTTGATCCACACATTCACTTAGCATCCTCATTTCTGCTATCTCTATTTTATGCTCATGTTGTTTATGTGCTGATCAACATTACGCTCCATATAACATTGCCGGTCTTATAGCTGTTCTATATAATTCTTCTTTTAGCTTGAGGGGAATTTTGTGGTCACACAAAAACCCTGGTGCACTCTATCATTTCATCCATCATGCTCTAATTCTATGATTTACATCCTCATCAATCTCACCACCTTTTTGCAACTTTGATCCCAAGTATTTAAAAACATCTTTATTGGGTACCTCTTGACCAAGTAGATGCACTATGTCTTGATCACCATCTCTTACACGCGAAAACTCACATTTCATATACTTCGTCTTGCTCTTGCTTATCATGAATCCTTTAGACTCCAAAATGTTTCTCCACGAATCTAATTCCTATTAACACCATCTTTAGGCTCATCAATAAGCACAATATCATCTGCAAAAAGCATACACCACGACACTTCTTCTTGAATATCTTTCATTAGTTCATCCATCACTAAGGCAAAGAGATAAGGATTATATAGGATAAATTTTAGATAAAAAAATTTAAGTGCTTTCAATGATATTTTTTAATGGTTTTATTTTTAAAATTAATATTCATTTTTGTTACATGAATTAATAAAAAGAGTGTGTTTTTATTAAAATAATTTAAAGTATTTTTAATGGAAAAAATTAAAAATATTTTAAATATGACATCTAAACTTGGGTGTTGTACACATATGGGAGACCTTGGGCTACTCGCAAAGCTTTATTATGTTTTTTTTAAATGCAAATAATTGTTTATATTGATTCAAAGCTTTATTATGTTAATTAGTGTACTCTTTTTAAATTCACGACGGGTTGGTTCCACGTGTCTATTTGATGTATATGACGACGCAAATAAGTGAAATAACAATTTGCTTAAGTTAACATTACACGTTAATCTAAAAAAAAGTTTACATTTAACGTAATTTAAATACATTATCAGCATCTGTTTGTCAAACATATATGTCACTCACTTAAGTCATTTGTTTTAATTAATTCCATATTTACTTTCCATATTTTATGTATATTTTGAGTCCTTATCGTGTTCATCTAAACTCATATAAACAAACAACATGTTGGCTTAACATCAATCAAACCCAAATATGTATTTAATATCTAACTATAACTCAATATTCCTTATCACTTGAGAACCTTTATGACAATACCTATGTCTCGTATAAATGTGAAGCTAGCTAGCATCAGTTATGACCATAAACAATTAGTACCAATAAATTCAATTTAGGAGAGTCGATCTCTCACACAAAAAACCACTAACTTAAATGGTAGCATTATAATAAGCCTTAATGAGTAAAAGGTATGTATAATGTATGTACATTTTTTTAGCGTTATTAATTTGAGCATCGGAATTTTTATAAGTGACTACACTATTATATGACTTATAATTTAAAGGTTGCTAGAGATTATAGATCATTGTCACAAATATTCCTCACCTTGAAATAATGTATAACAATATACGTACAATTTTAATTTCATCCTTAAGTATTTTTTTCAATTGATCATACAATTAGGTCTTTAACCCTAATTTTTGTCATTGGTAATGAAATCATGGCAAAGGCCTATGACATGCCATTTTTTATTTTGTCTATTTTTTTAAAACTACTTATAATATCAAATTGACGTAGATTCTTAATGATCAAATTAACTATTTGAGGTAAAAATCCATTTGGCAAACTTTTGACTATAAGGAATATATAGTAGATCGAGCATGCATCTATTTCAGAATCATATGCCTTCTCTCCTTGCTGACCAGCTTTCTAGGCATCGTGGTGTGTCATAATCAATTCTTTTGACTATTGCAAGTCTCATGTATAGTGGGAATCCAAGAGGGTTGACAAAACTGTTCAATCTGCGGCGGCTGTCATGGTTTTGAAAACCCACTAAAACTTTTGTTAATGGCTGTGGTTGAATAAAGACTCTCAAACGGAACTCAAAACCTGTTACAAACCAATTAAAGTGACAACCCTGATACATACATACACCCATTTTCTTATTATTCCCTCACCATATATAGGGTCACATCTATACATCGAGAAAAAGACCATTATCATAAAATAATGCCTTTTCAAAGTCTTAGCCTGCGATACAATCTAGCTACTTTTCTTCTTCTACCATATCTCTTTTCGCTGTATACACGTGTGAAGCATTTCATTTCTTTTGAGACCTTTTTTAAAGTCATTTTGACATTATCAAATCAAATCACCAACACAATATTTTGGTTTTGACCGAAACCAAAATGTGGCTCTGATTTCCCCCCGAGTTAAATGTAGGAAATGGTACAGAGCCAAAATGATAAAAAGAAAAATGTAGGGGAAGGTATACCCAAACTTTCTTCTTCCACTAATTAATTAAGTGAATGTTTGTGGAAAAGCACGTAACCATAAATAGCTTCCTTCAAAGGATAACTCTCTTCTCCCACACATGTATATCCTCCCCTTGTTCTATTTCATTTTTTCATTCTGTGGTTAAGGATATAATTAATAATAAAAATATTTAATACTTTATTAGTATTGTAAAATGGCAATCAAAATAACAACAAAAAATATAGTGAAACCTCAAATAAAATGGGACAGATACAGCATTTTTTAATAACTTCAACAATACTTATTTAATGAAAAAAAAAAACCAACGAAACTTGATGCCATGATTAAATAAAGTCAATTTTCATTTAATTGTTGGGATCAAGTAGGAAATAGCATTGTGTCTATATTTAATTTGTTGCCAATGCAGAAAAACATTGTGTCGTCTTCTCCAATGTTTATGTAACATTTATCAATTAAGAATTGAACCGTAGAAACCCCTTTTGAAACAATTAATTGTTATAATTACAAGTAGGCCATCTGAGGCAGAAATATAGTTGACTTTGGCAGATCCAGATAGGTCACAACCGACCCCTACTAGGCAAAAAGAAGTAGAAGACAAGCATATGCTAAATAGATATGCCGTGCATGAACCTGCATGTGCAAGGGAGCAAAAGAAAATGCAACTAGCTAGATTTTGATTTGATATTTATTTATGACCATAAGTCCATCATAATCATCTTATTAGTGATGCACGTTTGAAGTTGACTTTGGAAACAACCCAACCGAGCCTTTTGGCAAACTCTTATTATCAACAATATTGGTCCAAAAATAAAATAATTAAAACTTAAATTTTAGATCCACTAATAAAATACTATTTTCTATTAATTTTTATAAAACAAAAAAAAGTTGTATATTTTAGTAAAAGGTTTAATATGTAACTCTTTAATTTAAAATGAAAAAATTATCATAAAATTTATGAGAGTCTTACTCACAGTTATATTCATTATCGATTCAGGATTTGTGTTGTGTTACATTGATCTTATCTCATGGGTAACAACCCAAATATAGACCCACTGATTACCTTAGACCGCGAGCTTGCTCTAACTGATTACTATAAAATTTCTCATAATCGGTGCTGCCGCACATGCATCAATTTTGTTGGTAAGAGATTATGATCCGACTATTCACCCTATGTCTCTTATCCTTAAGAGGTCTTCCTCCACCAACAAATTTTTTCTATGCATCTTTGATGTATTCATCAATTCTCCCGAGAAGCCACAATTAGCACTAGCAAATATATAAAATATAACAAAATTAAGAAGTATTGTGACAAAGTGCTATGACTTTTGCAACCATGTGTAACCGGTTGATGGGGTCTACTGTTGATTGGATAATTATGTGAATAAAGCGAATTTTCACAAAATACTACAAAATTGTTTTTAGTTCAGTTTTTATAAGCACGTATATAGACTTAAATTTAATCTTTATACATAATATAATATCAAGGAGTCAAGGGCTACATCAAGAATAATTTCATACAAAATGTAAAGATCAAAATAAAAATAAATATCGTTCGTAGGAAGTGAAGGATGGAAATTTTTTTTTATAGACTTTCTTTTGTTTGGTCTAAAATTTTGAAGAAAAAAAATTAAATTATATACTTTATACCAGCATTTAATTACAAACACAACTATCTATCTTAAAGCTATAGCAACAATGATTTTTTAATTAACTGACAATATTTTTTTATACATGTTGTTGGTTGAAAATATATAATTATTTTATACTATCATGATCATTAAACTAAAAACAAAAATTCATAAATTCTTTTTTTAGTTTTAAAAATAACTAAAAATATTTTAAAATAATTTAAAATTATTTCAGTTGTATTTTTGCTAAACACGGTTAAACTTCATTTTTACACGATTTCAGTTTCTCTTCAAAATTGAGGATTTAGAAGAAAATGTATGCTTTATTTTATTTTTTCTTACCACCTAAAATATATAATTAAATTCTTTATTTTCCTGTTACCTACTAATTTTTTTTCTAGATTATTAATTATAAACATACACTCATTTTAATTTCATATATATTTTATTTTTCATGATCATCAAGTAACGGAGTATTTTTATTTTCTACCTCTCTTCCTTGTAGATGTTATGTCTAGTATTTTTTTTTTCTTTATCTCCTCTCATTTGCTCCTTTGAAATTTCCAGCCTCCTTTATAGTAGTATTAAACAATGCATTAAGTTTAGTAGTTGACCCTTTGTATAGGCCCAGAGTGACGAACAGACTTTCTATTATGTGGCGTGTCCGTTTGTGCATGAACAGAACACTGGAAATCGAATTTGGATGCTTATAAGGCCTAGCTAGCTAGGCACTTTATCCTTTCCCTACCAACCACTGGACCCTTAAAACCACAATTTAATTAAAGAAAATAATAAACGTGCATTCTATATTTAAGGTTATATTGAGACAAATAAAAGAGAAATAAGAAGAAAAACATATAAAATAATAGTAAGTAATAGTAATTGAAGAAGAGAAATAAATGCACGTTTATAATAACCTTTTAATTAATTTGGTACTTGATTCTTTTTCCTACTGTTATTATAAATATATATATATATATATATATATATGTGTGTGTGTGTGTGTGTGTGTTTGTGTGTGTTCATCGTGGGTCACTTGTGCCCTAAAGAAATATCCAGAGGCTAGCTGTAGACAACTCTAGCAAAGGTGTCCACAGATTAGCGTAGACATGAAGTCCAATTTTGCTGTTTTCGTAGTCTTCTCTCTTCTCTTGGTAACCTTTCTGAATCTGCCCTACGAAAATTCAGTTATTCCTCTTTCACCTGCGTTAGTAATTTTATTTTAGCAAATTCAAGCTATATCTGTATGTAGTTTCCTAATTCCATTAAAGTTTACTTAATTCTTGTTGAAATTTGAATTGATGAGTAACATGCAATTGTTATATACACGATCCTTTCAATTTTGTGAATATATAGGTTGCCAATTTGAGCTGTGCAAGGAAAGACCTGAGAGGGTATTGGAAGAATATGATGAAGGAGCAACCTATGCCACAAGCAATTAAAGACCTTGTTGAGGACTCACAAGCATCAGATACAGGGAAGAAGGATCCTTTTACTAGGGAATTTGATATAGAGCCTAATGTCATATTATATCACACCCATGTTGTGTCCATGAAGCAGAAGCAGAAGCCTTTTCTCCAGAATTGAATCAAGGTTGAAGTAAAGCACAGGATATGCTATATATGGTTGAACAAACTATATATTCATATATAAATGTGACCAGTGGAGACTATGCTGCATATTATCTTGCATGTGTTGGGCTAGTACTGATTGGCGTTTGAGGCTTTATTTTGCAGGAAATTAATTAAGCTGATTTAGTGTTTCAAAACTTGTATTTTATTAAAAGCTTGAGCCTTTAGTACGTGATAGATAGATATAGCTTTAATTAATTGTGGTTATCTAGTTATCTTTCCTTTTGCTGCATCTGCTTTTGATGGGTTTTGATGAAATTTATAACAATAATCATGCTGTATCTTGTTCTTGTCAGGATTGTTTCTCTTGATAAATTCTTAAGCAACTAACTTAATTTCTCCAGATTGTTGAGAATCCTCACAACAAATTGTTTGTCAAAGTTCCAAAGGAATGCCTTTTCGTCGAAGATTAAAATGTGATCTTAAACTAAAAACCAAATGCCATGCTAATGTTCCTTTTTTTTTTTTTTTTTTTTAATGATAATGCAATTTAAACATCTGAGGGCGAGAGTGGGCAACGTGCCATGTTGCATGAATACAGGTATATATGAATATGATTAGTATTAATCGAAGAACATTGCTATATCAGTAACAAAGATTATTGAAAATAGATAATGTGCAATTTAGTTGGTTAAATAATAAAAATAAACCACGCCAAACGTAAATGATATACTATAAGTTAAGTTTGTGCAATTCGTTTCGTACCGTTTAATATTTCTCTATATTATATATATTGATTCGCTATCATTACTATTTAGTATTATTAATTTAATCTCTTACAAAATTTATTATAAAAACATTATCATAGTCAAATTTGAATAAAAGTGATATAATTTAAATTACAATAATAAATATGTCTCTATCTTAACGAATACATATTAGATTAAAAGTAATTGATACGTAAGATTGTGCAATTCGTTTCGTACCATTTGATATTTAATTGTATTGATTGGCTATCATCACTATTTACATGTATTAATTTAATCTCTTATAAAATTTATTATAAAGACATTATGATAGTCAAATTTGAACAAAAATGATATAATTTAAACTAAGATAATAAATATGTCTCTATCTTAACGAATACATATTAAATATTAAAATATAAAATATCTGTTAAAACTTTTTAACTTAATTAATTAAATATGATACGTGAATTATTTTAAATCTTATCATGTTGTATTACTGTTTTTTATTTTTATAGATAAAAAAGAATATAAAATATCCAAATTCTACATGAGAAGATATATGTTTATAGGAATGCTAGTTATAAATGCTAGCTAGTTTCCCTTTGAAATCAGGCTTGATGTTACGTGTAGAATTAACTGTTTCTTTGTCTTTTTTCCCCGATGAGTTGTTCTACTTTTAATAAATAACAATATGAAATTAACAAAACACAAATACTTCAAAACATCACGTACTTATTCAGGGCGATTTTAAAAGACTTATTTGTTAAGAAAAGATGCCATTTGTAAACTGTGTTTTAAAAGACGAAGTTTTATGTATAACTAGAACGATCGCATATAAAGTATTATTCACTTTACAATAAATGAACTGTATAACTATAAATGAAAAATTGAAATTTAATGTCAAAAAATCTTCATAAATATATTATTGTTTGTAATTAACTTAGATTAGATATATGCATAATTTAATAATGAAAAATACTTTAATTCATAGTAGTATTTTTGTAATTATTAGGTTTTCTTAAAAAAAACATTTCATAAAAGAAATAAACAATTAAAATTAACTAATACAAAGATAGAATGCTTAAATAATAATTTTGTCATCTTATTTTGTAAACTCGTAATTTACTTTCTCTAACGATTTGAAATTAACCAGTTAATTTTCAACTACTACTTCCTCAAGCCCAATATGTTGGGCAATTTTAAATTAGTTTTTTATTTTTTATTTTGATGAGTGTTGTTAGGCTTTATGTTGAAGCCCATTTTTGTTTTATTTCGGGCCATGGTTGATGGAATGAAATTACATGTTTCTATTTTTCCTACCTCTGCACATTTAATTCGCGTGGATTGTAATCGATCTTTCTAAATTGCTTTCATAAAAAATTAGTAATAATATCCTCTCTAACTCTCTTGTTTGGTAGCAGTGGCGAAAATCATCAGATCACATTTTTAGATGATTATTTTTATAGTAAATATTTTTAAAATAAATTAAATTTTGAAGATTGTGATTAAAAACTAATATATATAAAATATGTTTTTACTAACTTGTTTTTTTCTATTTTATACGAAGCAATTATCTTATAAAAATATAAACTAATTACTACAAATAATTTCAAACTCTTGATAATGAATATTTACACAATACAAATCAAACTAAATAGATTATCTTAAAACAACTTCTCACTTAATATATCTAAATATAAAATTTATTTGATATAACTAATTATTAAATTTTTTTTTTCACAACTAATCCAAATACACACTTTTTTTAAAAGGAATCCAAATACACTCTTAGTTGCCCCTTTTCTTTCTTGTTCAAACTTCATCAAAAGCATACTTAAATCCTTTTCTTGACACAAAGGTGTAAATGAGTTAATTTTCTCAAACGTCAGAGTTCCTTTTTTTTTTTTTTTTTTTTTCTTTTTTCGAAGTGTTATTTTATAAGATGGATAAGCAAAAGTGATTTGGTTTCGGTGGATTCTGGAGTGAAGTAGTAGTTTTTCTCCCTTACCGTTGAAGCACCAGAAATAACCGTAGGATATAATATTAAAAAAATAGACGGATTAGATTCCTTACCTGTTACCGTTCAGCATAATATGATAATTATTAATTACATTTTTATCAATTTATTAGGTTATAATATGAATCAGTTAAAATCTTTAATAAATAAATAAATATTATTTAGAATAGTTCTTCTCTTTGATTCATCTTCCCATGGACGACGACAGCAACAAATCCATGGTTCACCGTTTGAGCACCATCATCTTAAATGTGACTTCCTTGTCCTCCACCGTTTGTAAGTTGTCCTCATATCTGATCACCGGCCAACAACACAAACACATGAATTAATAGACAACCCACTAATAAGAAGAATGCTAACGAAGATCTCTCAAACTCAGCTTTAGATCTCGTCAGCTACAATAATCTTTGACAACATTAACGAATAATCTCTCTTCATTTTCTTTGTTACCGCTCCATCAATTTCCAAACTAAAAATGCCTTCCACTGTTTTTTTTTTTTTTTTTTAATAATTCATTCATATTAATCACTTCAAACTGAATGCATGTTGAAAGAACGGTGATATCACCAGTGGATTGTTGACGGTGGAAGTAAATCTGAGAAAGAAAACATAAAATATTGAAAGAGAGAGGACAGAGATTGATAAAATAGTTAATTTTTTTAACGAATTTTGTATTTTTTTTAAGTAATATATAAATTTTAAAATTTTAAAATTAAAATTATTACTATATTTTTTTATTTGCAGTTTTATTTAAATAAAAAATATTTTTTAATTTACTATAATTTTTTTGGGGGGTAAAAACCGGCTACTATCAGTAATTTAATTTGCTCCTTCAAAGTCACCGTGAGGGAGGGAGTTTTGGACTTCACCCTAGAAGCCACCGTTGGTTTCATGGTTGACGTCTATTTGTTGAAGATAACAAGGTTAATTCGTCCGTCTTCTAATTCAAGCAAATGAAAATTAGTTGTCAGCTGTCACGTTTTAAGGTTTATTAAGGCAGGATAGAGAAGCTGGTGAGGCTTATCACACATTAATATTGTTGACAAAATGACTAATCCATTAACGATCTTTATTAGGATTCTATTCTGAATGAACTTTAATGAGATCCAGAAAAATCATGTCTCTAAAATGAACTTAATGCATGTACATTCATCTTCAACCTAATTAAACGGGTGTTTTTAGGCTTTCCAACTATAATCAAAACATGCTCTATATAAAATAACACGTAACAGTGATAAAATAAATAAACCTCTTACCCCTTTTGGAGGTGGAGATGTATTTATTTATTAATTACAAGGGGAGTTGGTTCATGAATAAGTGAATCAATAAAAACACATTCAAAATTATGAGGTAGAGACTCTTGCATATATATAAGAAATTTTACATTATTGAGCTCTAGATAGAGTAAATTTTTTCACTAGCAATTGGGAGAATATACAATCACAGTGGGCTTGCAATTTGGGGATCTAGATGAGATGATCCGCTGGGAAGAAGTGGCACACAGAAGAGCTTCCCGGGGTAACCCCAAGCACTTGAAATGAAACATGACTTGGTGCCCATTGGGAGGTATCTAAGTGACACACAACCATAGCTTCCACTCTATCCCCATTCTCACCAACTAGTGAGACCCTATATACCCTATTCCCACTTTCTTGGCTATGACAATGAAAAACAGCATAAGGGTAAGGCATGGTGTGACAAGCCACCACCTTTGGAGCAGGGATTTCCATAAGGGTTTCTAGGATAGTGGCAAAGTCTTAGAGTTGGATTTCATCAGATGTCACCCCAAGAATGCTTTGTGAAAGTCAAGCATGGATTCTAAAGAGATGGCACAGAACTTGACCTCTTCTTTGATGGGTTTGCTCGATCTCACATTCCCTTTGGGTGTTTAGTGTTTTCCATGGCTGTGGCTTGGGAGGAATCTGAAGAGAAAAGAGTTTGAGAAGTGATGATAGTTGGTTTGATGAGAAAGGAACTGAATCAGCTTCTTCTCTTGGCCACAGCTTGGGAGAATTTGTTGGATCTCTCTTGGGAAAATGAATGGCCATTCTTTTCCCTATCTTTAAATCTTTCAAAGTGAAAATCACCATCAGTGGAAGGGTCTATATGGTTTTGGTCCATATGAGCATGTGTCTGCTCAGTATCTAGTTTTTTTTTTTTTTTGGCTGATGCATGGCTTGCACTTCAGTCAGAGACCAGAATATATACTTGTATATTGCTAAAGGAGTTGTTGTGCACATCTTCAAGTGCAAGTTCCAAGTATTTGTTTTCTGTTCCAGCCAATTCCCTGGCTCGGCTTCCATAGGAACACTGCAACAAATTAAGAAATTAGGAAAGAACAAAAGAAAATTTCAGTTGTCCTTTGTATATATTGAATCCTTTTCCAATTATCACTTTAGTTCAACTTGAACTGAGCAAGGCAATAAGTAATAAACCGGCGGGTTAAAACGTAAAAGTGTTCAAATATAGTATCCTCTTGGTTCCTTTCTATGCAAATAATATCTAACAAATAATTTTCAAACTGATTAATAGTTTAATACCATATGCACGTCATTCCTCCACCAAATAGGCATAAACAAATTCTTTTTGTTTCTATAGATAGCATAATATAAAGATTTTACTGGCTGAAACGTGTGGCTGGGGGGAGATCAATTATATATGGATAGTCGGCAGCAGATTCAATCATGCAGCGTAGTAGTTGTACATAATGCGCAACTTTATTAATACTATCAAATCAATAATATCAACGTAGGTTTAACTAATCTGTATTTAAATGGCTTAATGTTAACTAATCTGTACACTATGGAGACAATTAACATTATCATTAATTAAAGTATTGAAAGATTTTGGTATTATTACAAAAGTTAAGAAAAGGACGTGTAATAATATATGAGTAGGTTGTCTCTATTTTTTTTATAATGCCCTAATTATTTGCTGTGTATAAAGTTTACACATAAATATGAGAGAATATAAGTTAATTGATAACTCCAACATCAAATTACCATTTGCCCATTTGGTGTTACAATTTTACAAACCTTAATGTGGCCATAAAAATTACGTAGATGAGGTGTATTAT
>PYAF01006353.1:315060-358797 GCA_007407185.1 Glycine tomentella
TACACATAAATATGAGAGAATATAAGTTAATTGATAACTCCAACATCAAATTACCATTTGCCCATTTGGTGTTACAATTTTACAAACCTTAATGTGGCCATAAAAATTACGTAGATGAGGTGTATTATTTGCTTGTGAGCGTCAACTTTCTATGAATTTATCTAGACTTAAAACTAAGAAGGCTTCGTACTTGAGAATGGATGGATTAATCATTTTTTGTAGATATTATTCAATAAATTAGTTAAGTGATTGACACAAATATATTAAAAAAATAATTTTATAAAATATATACATCAGAAGAATGTTAACTTTAGCATATGGGGTGCGGGCGAAAGACACAACAGGAGAGCGAGGGGCTGATATAAAAGAGAATTGAACATAATTAATCAACAGGTAACAATTTCACCTCATTAATAATATGAGAACAGCAATTCAAGGGATATGATGTTTGATTGTTTCACACTTTTGATCTTTGGATTAGAACTTTGTATGTGATAAAACATTTTCAGAAGACTTTATATATGAAAAAAAATATTTTTGGAAGAATTAATTTTATTATATTGTGAATATTCCCTATTTAAATAAAATTGTTTGAATAGCCTTATCAAGAATTATAATTTGTTGTTTTAAGTATAATATTGATACGAAATTGTTTCATAGAAAATAATGACAAATCTTCATTGGGATAACGAGTATATATAAATTGAATATTTCTTTTTCAATACTTAAAATTTTTATTTTTAACCTCTTAGTTAAATAACACAAATAGTTATCACTCTTGTCAATCCTTAGTTTATATGTATGAAAAATATTTATTGAAAAATATCAACTCCTTAAATAAATCTAGTACATAAAAATTTTGTTAGGAAATGGGTTTGGTTCATCCATGTAATGATTTTATTTTTATGCTTTGGTGGTTCTATCTTAAAGGGGTTATTTAGTATTTATTTACTCGTGTTAAATATATATTCCATAACCCCTTTTATGATCAATCTATCTTGGTCACTTGATGTACTTATCATGTGTATTGTGTACTGGTACCTGTTTCTAATATATTTTTTGCCCTTTTTTTCTTCAAAAAAACAAACTCTTGACAGATAGATATTTTGGATTTATCAAAAAAAAAATTGTTTGTCATGAAAATAAACATAGTTTTTTTTTATAATAAAATACACATAGTTATAGACATTAAAAAATGTTACAAGAATATCAAAAGTTGGAATTGGTAATTAATTAATGTGACTTTTTTTTTGTCCTGAGTGTGAAATTAGATATTTTTTAATGGGTCATAAATTAATTTTACTCGCAACGCATAATTATTGATAATACAAAAAAAACTACGCATAAAAAAATTGAATAAATTTTTTTTTCTAAATAGATTATTCCAATTAATTAATGCAACTACTGACAAAAATTGAAGTTAAAGTAAATTTGGATTAACGGCTTGTTTATTTTCTGTTTTTGAATTTTTTTCTATATAAAATAATAATAAAATGTATAAAAAACTGTTTCATAAGAGTCTTTTTTTTAAAGGATGAAACTTATATACAGTTTTGTAGGTGATTTTAGCATTGATTTTTTTGGAGTTAACTCATGTGACTCATAAGTCATACTTGAAGAATCAATGCTTCCTTTTGCTCCATGGTCGTTGTGAACTCGTGGGGTTACCAGAAGTAGAAAAACTGAAAAAATAAAATAAAATGAAATTCTTAAACCCCTCACAATTAATAATTACTATCAATAATATGTCTAGTTATAGTATATATGGCCCCCTAATAAAAAATATATTATATATGGCCCACTTGGATCCGATATCTACCTAATCCGATTTATATTTATATATCCTGTTTTATAAGAGATATATTTATATATCCATACAACTCTATTATATTGTCATATATTTCTTATTGTTATTAATTAGTGTAGTAACCTCTGTAAAAATAAACTTAGTGTAGTAACCGTGCAAGGCTCGAGATACATTAGATTGGGATGCAGTGGTAACCTTACCTATCAATTTGTAATTAGGTAACATTAATAATGAAAATATTTTTTAATCAATATAAAAAGTGTTTGGCCAGCTTCTAACTTTAAGGGGAAAATGCATAAAAAAACTGTAAGGAGAACACAAGTTAGTTGAACAAAACTTGGCCAAGCACTACCTAACTGTTGAATTATATATAACTATATATTATCTTAATTAATTTTATTTTAAATTATATTAAAATTGAATAATTATAAATATATACATTATCATTTTATGTATATAATATTGTTAATATTTTAAATTTAATTTCACACGAGCCACCACGTATTATCTTTGTAATTTAATCACATGAAGGTCCACTTAGATTTCATTATTAATTTCCCCAATCTTGTTGTCAAATGTGTGTTTGTTCTGTCTAATGATGTTAATAATGTTCATAATATTCTAATATAATTTTTTTTATTCATATAAATTAAACATTATATCAAAAAAAATTATAATACTTATATATCATATTCAATCAAATTAGTAGACTCTCTTAATATATTATATTATAAATTTAAGATTATATATAGCAGCTAGCTTAAAGCTTGTATTTTTTTTTTTACTAAAAAGCTTGATTGTTTGTGTTAAATTATATAAAAATTGAACAGTTATAAATATATAATCAATGAGTTGTTATTATTGTTTTATGTGTGTATATATTATTGTTACGTTTGTGAGATTTAATTAGTTTTTTATTCTTAATAAACATTTAAACAATGAAATGATAATTTTATTTTTTTAATTTATTTCACTTGATGCGAGTGCAAGATCTTGAGTAAAGATCTCGAATTCAAAATCTGATTTTTACTATATCTTTCAATAAAGAATTTGAAGAGATTTTCAACATGGAAGATGAGTTCTTGTAGAAAATCCCTTAGGATCTCTACATTGTTAAAAAAAGAATAAATTTTCTTTTTTTTTTCTCTCTCCCTAATATCTCAAATGCGATATATCAAAGAAAAAAATGTAAGAGATCTTGAAAGATCTTTAATCCTATATGGCACTATAAGATCTACCCAAAAATAATCTAAGATATCAAATTAAGATCTACTACTAAAGATGTTCTTAGACTCATTATTGAATACGTATCTTCTCTTGAACAACCTTATTTTTTTACTTCCTTTTTGAAGAACATTATTAAGTATATAAACATATATATTCTAAGCATGCAAATCATATTCGGCAAGGTAAATCGGACAAACTACATGCAAAAGCAAATAAACATCGCAATTCTCACCCCACTGAAAACATCAGGAGTGTAAAACGAGGGGAATTACTAATTTCTAACCCAGGAACATGGAAATAATTTCACGTGCTTCATTAGTTTTCCAAACACTGCACATGATAAGCTATATGTATCTCTTCTAGACGTTTGGTATCTGGCTATAAATAGGGAGAGGTTACAGAGTCATCCATGCAAGTTCATAGTGAGGCTTTTATTTGATTCTAAAAATGAGACCTGCTCTTGCTTTGCTTCCTTTTCTCTTCCTGGTATGTTTTCGTTGGTTCAATTAGTTCATGGTTATCTCATACCTTACCATTAATTGATTGCTTGTTGTGGTTTTATTTTAATTCTTAGCCAATCTAAAATTAATTAAGCTCCCGTGTAAGGTATCTGAATCCTCCCTAGTTACTGAAAATGAATTGGGTTTGAGTGTTTGACAGATGTTAAAATATATAGCTAGGCAGATTGAAAAATATATATAAGCAGATTCTCTTGTAATAAGATGGTTTCCTTGGAGAGAGAAAAAAAAAAAGGCACACAAAGATGATTATATTATGACCAATGGTACGATTTATTGGTTATATTTTTCTTTTCTTGTGTCTTTTTTCTTTAACACGATCATGTCTTGCTTAAAAAAAAAGAAAAGAAAAGGATCATGTCTTGTTACTGAAAATCAGAAAAGGATCCAAATCTTCTTACCGCCTATATATCATACATTAATATCTTTTGTTAGAAAAATAATATTTTCACACATACGTGATCGAAGTATACACTGCAAGGAATAAGAGAGAAATTGGAAGGAAAAAGAAAAAAGGAACGTAGAAAATAAGATAAATGGTATGATACGAAATAAAAAGAATATAATTAAATGTAAGATGAATGTAAAAATTAAACGTGGAAAAAAAATCAGAATTATTTTGTTAATTGTCTGATACACTGATTTAATTTCATGCTGTCCCAAAGTTATTTTTAATATTTTTTCCTTACCTATACCTTTGGGGATACAAAATTTATGTATTGAAATTATGAGAAAGGATAGTAACACACTTTTATGGACATATTTTTTTATTGGTTAAAATTTATTAAAAATCACAATTTTTTTAGTCTTTCATTGTATTTAAGATTCTTTTCTAATTTTATAATTTTGAATTAATTTTAACCATCAATAGAAATTTTTTTTATAAAAGTATGTTAAAGAGTGTGATATTAAATTATACTCAATTCCTTTTTTAGGAAAGTCCTAGACTATGTTTTGGCCTTTCTTATAATTATTTATCACTGAACTACTATTTAGAGATTAACAGAAATTTAAACACGCGAATATTTATTTTTTTACATCTATTTATTGGAATTTTTTTGGGTACAGTCTTTTTATTGGAATATTGTGATCTACATTTGTAATATATTGGATTAAATTTTGAAATTATCATTAGGTACAAATAGATCAGGTCCTCTGATCGAGATTGGAGTCTAACTTATCTTAGGCTAAGCTAGACTAGACTATTTTAAGATTTTAGATCAAGTTTTTTATTAAAAAAAATTATTTAGTTAAATTTTTAGATTTTAGATTATTTAAAGAATCTTTTAGTCATATTAGGTTGTCTTATTTAAGAAATATAAATATTAATTTTTGTTAGTATTATTATTGTATTAATCTTTTCAATGTCTTAAATTTTTTTCATTTGTAAATATTAAACATTTTGACATACATACATAGTGAAATCTATAAACTTATTAAGAGATAAAATAATATCTTTTTTTTACAAAGAATTTATACCTATTTAAAGGTCTTATTGCAAAATATATTTTTAAATAAATTACCATAAAGATCATATTAGACCTTAAAAATAAATTTATATCATATAAAATAAGTTTAACTTACTCTAATAATATACAACTTACATATTTCTCCCTCGTCCCATGCCTTAAATAGTAGTGATTTTAGTTTTCATAATTATTTAGTTTGTTTGACATGGAATTTGTTCATATTGCCACGTTAATTGAATAATCTATTTGGATATATGACATACCTATTTAAAAACTCTTATGTGAAATATTTAAGTCTTTAAGTAGACTAACATGACAAGTCAAGTTTTCAAAAGGCAAGACTTAGAACTAAAAAAGTGATAATGAACAAGACTTAGAGACCTTGAATTTTTTAGAGACTTAATTAAGTAATGTTTTGTCTGGTCTAACCTATTTTATTTCACTGTTAATTATCATGTTATATGCTTCCTTGAATTGGATTTTAAATAGTAATATGTGTTTTTGAGTAAGGAGAGTGACACAAATTTTATTTATTTATTAAGATAGTAACATAATACAAATTGCACTCAGGTAATAATTTATTTTATTTTTGTTTTCTTTTCATATTTTGTGAAAAAGTTTGTAGCTATTGTGGAATCAAGAAAAGATGGAGGGAAATATTGCGAAATGAACACGAAAGATCATCACATGCCGAAAAAAATTAAAGGTCTTCTCAACCAAAACTTTGAGATCCAATCTGAAAAGATTCTCAAAGCCAAGGGGCAAATTCTTGAAGGTTCTAAACATGATTGTGAAAAGTCTCTTGTTAAGAATACTCACACCACCATAGCAGACGATTTTGAACCAAAATCAAGTGTTTCAATTTACAAAAATGATGACATTGTTGCAAAGGAAAAAAAGAAAGTCACAAAAGATTTTGAACCAAGACCTAATATTTCAGCTTATGGTGACAATGACATTAGTGCAAATGAAAAGATGAAAGTCATGAAAGATTTTGAACCAAGACCTAACATTTCAGCTTATGGTGACAATGATGTTGATGCAAAGAAAAAAAAGAAAGTTGTGGAAGATTTTGAACCAAGACCTAACATTTCAGCTTATGGTGACAATGGAGTTGATGCAAAGAAAAAAAAGAAAGTCATGGAAGATTTTGAACCAAGACCTAATATTTCAGCTTATGGCAATGACGACATTGATGCTAAGGGAGAGCCAAAATTTGCAAAGGATTTTGAGCCTAGGCCAAATATCTCTACTTATGATGAATAGTTAAAGTGAATGCAATCTCAATCAATAATGTGACTTATTAATAAAGTTTGTGTGCTATGCGTCGAATGAATAATATGAAATGGTATGTATATTTACCTTCTTTTTTTGGAACTATATAATATAACTAGTTGGAATACTTGTGCTTGTGCTTGTATAAATACTTTATAAAAACAAAATAAGATGTAAGTATTCCATTAATGTAAATAAATGAAAGTCTTATATTAATGAAGATAAAATGAAAAATAAAATTTAGATTTGACAAAAATTATTCAAGATTATTATAGCAATGAAAAATGTTTCGAGTTGCATTATAATTTCAATTTTTTTTAAAATGTTGTAGCAAATTTATAATTGTAATAGTTACCTTTAGCTTCCAAAATTAAGTTGAGAATTTTTTTTAAGATATATAATATTGATTACACAATTTTTTTTCATCAACAAAAAGAACTATATTGATATAATGGTACCAAAAGTACTTGGAAGATACATAAAAGCCAAGTTACGAAAGGAAAGATGGTGTGGCAGTGATTCTTTCCTCTTATAATTACAACCCTTCCAATAAAACCTGATTGCACAATTAAGAGATATGTTAGCATGATTTTGCAATAAAACTTTTTCTTACCAAAATCTAGAAATTTTATGTGTGGACTAGATGTGGTCTTAGTGGACTCCAAATCGTGTGTCGCCGGGAAGTGAGTAGGCTTTACTTAGAGGAAGAACCTGCAAAACAAAGAAAAAACACTCTGACGCTCAAGTAAGTACATCAATTATATAAGGATGATCAAATGTGAGAACTTAGCCTAAGATGTTGAGAATGAGAGACTTGAATAATGCATTCAAGTATAGATGAGAGTGAGATGTTATGTGAGAATACCGGATGAGAATGGAGTGAGTATGAGATGGTTTGGAGAGAACTTGGAGGATTGTATTTATAACGTGGAGTATAATATGTTGATAAGATAATAACAAATAATAGTAAACAGTTATCTAATTTAAATAGGATATAATATGTAACTTGTAGATATATTGTTATATTGTTACTTGTAGATAAGTAATAATTAGTAGATAAATAGTTGGGATATTATATGATAAGGTGGTTGCATCTATTTGAATATCTAGATATATTTGATATTATGCAATTAATGATGAGAGAATATTGCTAGTGTCTGCGCTCCTGTAGTGATGTTAATAAGGAACTCAGACACGCCTGTCCGGGTTTGATACTTGAAGGCTGAATAAGTGCCTATTAATGTAACAATGCTGATATGAAGGATGTCCACGTGTAAAAAGACATTTATAAGATAGTCACGTGTCATTTGACTATTTTGAATTGTACAAAACTCTTAACTTTTTTTTTAATATGACTTTCACAAAGTGGTGTTGTCATTATTTAAGGACTCTAACTAATGACATATGCTAAATTAAATATAAAAAAGTTTCATATAATAAAATTAAAAGGTCAAATTTAAATAGTAAAATCACCAAAATGAATTACAGATATAAAAAAAATTATTTAAGGCAGAAATAAAATGGAAAAGTGTTCAACATCAAACCCATGGTGATTCCCCGAATAGTGCAAGGACATAAACACAACAACAAGAGTTAAGTCAACGGTCAACCAGTCAGGAAGAAGGGTGCAGCTTAATAAGATACATCAGCGCCACACTTTGCATAAAACACACTAATTATTTTCCTTTCCACTTACCACTGCCCAGAGCGATGAAGAACGAAAAGAAGCACCTTAATCTGCAAATCGTTGCAATTCGCGATGAAGCGACGTTTATATGCAGAAAGCCGGAAACGAAGCACGTTTACACTGAGCCATGGAGGAGAAGCGCGCTTTTCCACTGTCTAACGCCGCTGTTTCGCCGGCACCGGAACCGGCTTCCTCGAGGCGCCGTGGCGCCACTCCGAAGCGGAAAGCCAATGCTCTCAATGCCTCGAATTATTCGTCCACACCTTCCAAATGCATTACTCGCGACAAGGCTTTGCTTCCACAGACTCCTCCTTTCCACAATGGTCCATTGACTAGGGCTCGTCAAATCCCTACCGCCACCGCGTCCGGCGCCGCTCCTGCTTCCGCTTCGGCCGCCGTGAAACACTCCGAACGCTGGCCGGATTCCGCGGCCCTGGCCGAGCTACTCAAAAAGCAGAGCGAGTGGGAGGCTATGGAAGCTGCGATTGAAGCTCAATTTGAAGCTGTTGGATCACGTGATTCCAATGCTCACGTGGTTCCCAATCATTGTGGTGGGACTTTGCGTCTATTCTGGAACCCTAGTTTTTGTTCTCGTGGAAATATACATGGTTTTCTTTTATATACTTTTTGTTTACTTGGTGTTCTGCGAAGGAGTGATTGTGCTGAACTTGTCTGAACTGGTGAGTGATACAGTTTGTCAAATTATGGTTCCTCTCTCTCTCTACCAATTTAGAGTAGTGTTGGCTGAAGAAAAAGGTCTCTGGGGGATTTTCCCTGGTCATTCTTAAATCTTAATTATGAAATTTAAGTTATAATTGTTGATAATGTAACACCTTGATGTAGTTTTTTTTAGGTTCCGTGGTAAATTCTCTTTTTCGTATTTTAATAACAATTCCTTAACGAGAAGGTTAGTGATGTTGGAATCTTTGTATTGAGATTTTGACTTGGATAGCCTTGTCGAGCTACATAGATCTTTTTCTGTTAGTGAATAATTGCAAGGAAGACTAGAAACAACTTTTTTGTTCTTCCCTGACGGAGTATTTGTATTTTATTTATTTTTTATCCAAACTTTCTTAGGATTAAAATGAAGAAACACCACAGCTAATCATCATCCTTACTAGCTTCTCAAAAAAAAAAAAATAATCACCTTACTACAGGGAGTAAAATATGCTACAAAACATAAAGAAGGGAATATTTGATGTAGCAATTGCATTTGCTTTTGGATTTTAGTTGTAACTTGTAAGAACAATGCTTCCGTTGTCCAACAATATATTAGGAATGCCATTATGCAAATGCTTGCAACCTAAGTGTCTTATTGAATCTCCCTAAAATCTCAAAAGATGGTTAAATTTTTGAAGTTGTTGCTTTTCCAACTATTCAATATTTAATTGTTGTAAGCAGATTTGAATTTTAATCTGAAGGTCAAAAAAATTATTATTAAATTAATCATTTTGCCCCTGCAATTGATTTCAGGTTGGTTTTCATGGATGAATATCCATCCAATTGAGAAGCATACATTGCCTTCTTTCTTTAATGGCAAAACTGAAAATCAGACTCGTGATACATATATGGAGATGCAGAATTATATTATGAAGAGGTTTCACACATATCCAAATGTACAGATTGAATTGAAAGATTTGTCATAGATTAATGTTGGAGACTTGGATTCTAGGCAAGAGGTATTGGAGATTCTGGGTTATTGGGGTTTAATTAATTTCCACCAATTACTTTCTACGGGTTCTGCTGTGGCCAGCACTGATGATGACAGGGTAGCAGAAAATAATTCCGTGCTTGAAAAATTGTATCGCTTTGAAAGTCAGCAATTCCCACCAATTGCTCAGAAGACTAGCCTAATGACTCCAATTATGACCTTTGGTTTGTTTCCAGAGACTACAGTTGCCGAAGAGTTAGTGAAACATGAAGAAGGGCCAGCAGTTGAGTACCATTGCAACTCTTGTTCTGCTGACTGTTCTCACAAACGCTACCATTGCCAGAAGCAGGTTCTTGCCTATAATTTGGATGTAATTGCATAGCTTAGTAATATGTTGAAGACATATATGCTGGCTTAATCTTCAAGATATTTAAGTTCTGATTTAATCTACAACTCAAATGTGTTTCCCAAATTTGATAATCTTGTAAAAGTTGTAGAATATTTACTTTGTCTGTGTAGTGGTAGCGTCCCTTCTTTATCAAGGGATTAAGGGCCTGTTTGTTACAGTTTTATTTGTAAAGATTCACTCTTTCTTTTTTTAAAATTACCATTTCTTTAATTTTTTGTGGTGTTTGTTTCCGCTTTTGAAAATCATCAGAAGCTGAAAAGAATTTAAAATTTGATTAAATTCAGAAGCTGTTTTGAATAGCTTCTCATAAAATCAGCTGTTTTCATACATACATACATATATATATATATATATATATATATTGGATTTTTTATTTATTTTAAATCTCTAAATAATAATTACTAGATTAATTTATATCAGAACCACTTCTTTTTTAATCTTAAACAAAATGGCCCTAATTATTATATTTTTCTTCTAGGGTTTTCATTCAGTAACTTTTGTTTTATAATCTCTCTCCAAAAGAAGTAGAGGAAACAGAATCAGTTTACAATATTTTTTGTGAATTGAATTAAATCTTTCTAGCATGTAGCATATGCAGAATTTAATTTTTAAATACTCCATCAGTTTTGATCGCTCAGAAAATTCATTAACCTTTCCAAATTTTAAAAAAATGCATCATCTAGAGAGTGTAATTGTCTGCTGATGGTCATTGTATCTGTTGATTGATTTTTGTTAGTTCAGTGGCCGTTGTTTATTTTTTGTGTTGATTGATTTTGCTGTCTGCCTGTCTGTCATTCAGTTAGCAACAATCTGCTCAACTATTTAACCATTTGTTAAACTATTTTCTATTGCTCATGTTTTGTGGGAAGACTGGAGTTATGATTATTTAATATCCTACTCAGTTGAATGATGTGTCTGACAGGCAGATTTTGATCTATGTACTGATTGCTTCAGTAATGGAAAATTTGGCTCTGGCATGTCTTCTTTTGATTTTATACTGATGGAGCCAGCAGAAGTTCCAGGGTTTAGTGATGGAAAGTGGACTGATCAAGAGACCCTCTTGCTCTTTGAAGCACTAGAACTATATAAAGAAAATTGGAATGAAATTGCAGAACATGTTGCAACGAAATCTAAAGCTCAATGCACATTACACTTGGTTCAAATGCCAATTGAGGATGCCTTTGTTGATTGCGGTGATGATGTTGATGTAAGTTGCAAAGAAAATATAGATCCAGCTACTTCTAACAATGATTCATCTGTCCACAAAGATGCTTTAGAATTTGATGAGAATAAGATTAGTGATACCAATGAAGACCATGTTCTGACTCTACAAAATGAAACTGCTAAAGCTGATGATGTGAATAATGTGAAAGTTAATCAGGAGACTCCAAAGCCAGGCAATGTTGATGATGAGAAAACTTGTGAGCAAACTTCTAAATCAGAAGATGATGTCAAATTAAAATTTGGTAAGGAAGAAGGCAACGACTATGCTCTAAATGCTCTTGAGGAAGCATTTCCATCTGTTGGTTATTCTCCTGGACCCAATGGTAATCCTGTCATGGCATTGGTAAGTAGAAATGTAGAATATGTCAGTTCTTTAATATCCGTACTTTTATCTTTTCTTTCTTTCTTTTGGGGCATGGCAACAAGTGTCCAACTTTAATTTTGAGTTTTTTTCCTTTAAAAAGAAAAATGGATGGTTTGAAATCTATGAAGCTCATATACTCCAAAAATGTGTTCTGTGACATTTTTTTAACTTGGGCGAGGAAATTGTATATTTTTTTTTACATGTTTATGTTGGGAAGGCATTTTAATTGCAGTCACCCTTAGCCCTTGTTAATTGTGGTCATCCCTCGCCTGTCTTAATTGCGTCCTCTTTGGGCTTCCTTAATTGCAGCCTCGAGAGGGTGTATTTAATCTAACATCGCCTAGAGATATGACCTAAGCAGTGCTTATAAAGCTTGGACAATCTTCACCTTGAGTTAGGTTCTTAAGCCCAAAATTCCAAGAGTTTATAAATTACTATAGAAAAAATATATTTTGATGAGTGGGAGAAAAATATGTAACTATGCTTACTTGTTTTGATCACAAGTATATTCTTGGTAAATGTGATCATCATTAATTGACTATTGTATATGTTCATGTATTCATGAGCAATTAGTAATGTTAATGACTCAATACAATATTGTGCATTTATGTTATATATAATCTTCGTTAATATATCTTGGCTGTGTCGTATCTTGATTTTTTAAAAATTTCCCATGTCTGTATGGTATCGAACCGTATCATATTATGTATCCGTGCTTCCTAGTTTGAAATGGATTTATTCCAAACTGATATTTGAGACACACTCTTGTACTTGGTGATGGTTTTGTGGTTTTTAATGTCATGCTCTTTAGAAAATTTCAGTATTAATTATGATTAAATAGGGGCATGCTTGTCAACCATAGTAACAATGGCAATGTTCTTTCTTCAGAATTAGAATCTTAAGCTATTGCCTATTATTAAACTTTGCTATAACAGTTGGGTGCTATTCCCTCCCTGCACAGCCAACCCTCTTATTTGTGTGCTTTGTTATACAGGTTGCTCATTGATGACAAAATTTACAAAATTTCTAGTGTTTATTATGCTTTTAAATTATCTTGTTTATTACTTCATTATGTACAAGTACAATTTCCCCTCCTTTATTTCCTTCCATCATTTTGTGCAGTATCCATTGTTTCCATTGTATACAATTCCTCTAGTTGATTAACATTGCATTTCTTTCTACAGGCAGTTTTCCTTGCACGCTTGGTGGTTCTAACGTAGCTGTTGCTTTAGCACATAGCTCCTTAAAATCCATGTCTGTAAACTATACTGGGACTGTGCTTTCTGCAAGGCATTGCTTTCTTGTGGAAGATCCACCCATTGATAAGGAACCAATTAGATCTGAAAGGTATGTGATATTATGTTGAGTTTTTGCATTTTTGACAATTACATAATTTGTACAATTGTTGTTGATGAGGGACTTTTATTGTTGTGTCTGCATGGATCATAGAGATTCTAAGAGGGAGGGAAACCAGGAACAATCCATGTAGATGATAATGCTTTATCAAATGGTCATAATGACGAGAAACATAAAGACCATGCTTTAGAAGTTAACAGACAGTTGGCTTCTCAAGATGATAGAGTCTTGGAAAAATCAATTGTTTCAAAGGAGCAAGCAATGATTGATGATGAGGAGGTTGCACATGATAATTGTAATGATCCTGGCAATTTAAAGTTACCCAGTGATCAAGCACCATGTGCGGTGCATGATTCAGATGGTTCTACACCTGAGGAAAAAGTTCCACCCAGTTCTGAGTTAATAGAGGCAACTTCACCAAAAGAGAGCTGCCAGCCAATTGAAGAACTAAAGGATGGACACATGTCTGATGCTCTTCCTGCTGAAAATAAACTTCAACTGTCAATTAAATCCAATCTAGCAGAAATGCATCTGCAGCCTATCGAGACACCAAACAATGTTGATGTGATGTCTGATTCTATGCCCTCAGATAAGAGCAGGACTAAAAAACTTCTGTCTACAAATCCAGTTGTTGAGTCTCTGGATTCAACAAATTAAGCATAGAATGGATTTGGTTTCTAATTCCTTGTCATCAGAGAGGAACGGATCTCAGCCACAAGTTTCATCAATTTCATCCCAACATACTGTGACAGAAAAGGATGTAGATATGATGTCTTCATCTATGCCTTTGGATAAGAATGAACTTCCACATCCAGTTAAATCAAATTCTGGGGCTGAAAATGGATATAGCTCAGGTCTCTCTCTCTCTCTCTCTCACACACACAACACACACACACACACAAAAGAAATCAGTATTCATTAAAAGTGTATGAAGGGACATAATAGAGCAATGATGATTTAGCTCAGCAATTAAGTAGTTATTGTCACAATACAATTTAAGTTCACAAAAATGAATGAAATTCTAATCCAGTGGCAGGTGCAGATCACACAGAAAATGGCACAAAATTGAAAGGTAATGGTAAGAAGGCAAAGCATGACAATAATTTTGAGAAATTGAAACAGGTTGCAGTTTCTACACTTGCTGCGGCAGCAGTAAAGGCAAAAATTCTAGCTGATCAGGAAGAAGATCAAATTAGACAACTTGCTTCTTTGTTGATAGAAAAGCAGGTAACTGAATGGCCTGGATAAGTTGTGTGGTATTTGTATTTTCTATTCCTTTGTCTTTGTTGGTAAAATCCTTCAACTTGCAGTTGCATAAACTGGAAACCAAGTTGGCCTTTTTCTATGATATGGAGAATGCTGTGATGAGGGTAAGAGAGTATTTGGTCCAGTCAAGGCAGAAGCTTTACCATGTGCGTGCTTTGCTAATTGCATCCCGGCTTGGTGTACCTGCTTCCTCATCTAGTGGTGTACCACCAAACTTACCAATCAATAGAATTCCTATGAATTTTGCAAATTCGGTCCCAAGACCTCAAATCATCATGAATCTCCAAAGGCCACCAATTTCAGGGCCTGTGGGTAGTATAGCTACTACTCTTCCAAACCATTTAGCACCTGCAGCTACTGTGGGAAATTCAGTTCAGCCATCCAGCCAGGACAGCCTTTCTTCTGTTGGGATAAAGTAATGTTAAGAGTACAGATATAAAAAGTTCAGGGGTTCTTACTTAATGATAGCCTGCCATCTCCTTGACAATGTGAGTATGCATTTTGAATTTTGTATACTTTCTGTTACTTGAAGTCATCATAGTATGTCCATAAGAGGTCCTTAGCTGAATAAATCATAATTTATTCAGGGCTTTTCTTTTAAAACATAAAGGAACATGGAAAAGAAATTAGGCAAATGGACAAGAACTAAAAAATTGAAAGGAAATAAAACATATCATTAAAAAAAAGATGTATGTATGGAATATTTCTACTCTTATTATGGAAGAGAAGTTTGTGTTGGTGGCAAAACATGCTTGGAGAACCCTCCCTTAATAGCTAGTTGTTTAGGGGGGAGACCCAAGCCACTTTAGTACTCTACCAGTCCACTGAGCATTCCTCATTTCTTGATGTGAGACTTAGGCATCCCATAATACCCACTTCCCTATCAATCACCACACCTCTTTTTAACAAAATTGTCCTCAGCTCTCCGTTCTACCAAAAAGTCCGTCTATTTAATCGATTTGAGTTTTGGTCAAGCACGATATGTGATGCTAGTAGAAACTAGAAACGAATAAATAGATAAGTTAGAGCTGTGCTGCATTTCGCTCCCATGCGTTGTGCTTGTTTTTTTCTTCAGAATTATGCATGGTTACATGATCTTGAGAAGAGTCAATTCAATGTAGCAAAGGAATTTTTCCATTAGATCTGTTTTCTGAGTAGCTAATCTATTTTCTGGACACATTAAATGCTTGCTTGGACTTGAGATCTGACTTTTGAAACTCAATCAAATCTGATCTAAACCAAACTTATATGTATAATTTTGAAATTACCATATACAACCTACACATGTATAAGTAGAAATTATAAAATTACTATACTAATTTTTTTTCTTCATAATTTCATTATCTCAATTGTCTTTTTAGGATTATATATGTTTTGTTTTTTGCTTCTTTTAGGAAGTTTTAAGTCTAGTTTGACTAATATTTATAATTAGATGTGATAGTTGATGCTTTAAATTAATCTTTAATATGATTACTGTATAATTTTGGATTTATTTAATATACTGCATGTTTAATATATATATCCAATTCAAATTTAAAACTGTTATTAATCAGCTTGGATTGCATTTGATATATTGTATTTAAATCAATTAAACTGAATCACAATTTTCTTGTATGATATAATCAGATGACTCTTTTTTCTAAAAATCAATCCAAATCAATGAACACTCCTAATAGAAACAGCTATTACTAATTGCTGTTGTACAGTAGGTTCTTGCTTTATTAACCTATTATGGTCATATTTGATTCAGTCAATTCATTCAAGCTAAAGTGTTGGGTAGGACTAACTTCAAGTTGGCAAACTACGGGCCATTCAATTTCCCGAATCATGCATTGTAAGATAATGTTTATCCTAATATTAAGAGGAGCTGCAGATAAGGGGATGGAAATATACATATATTAGACTTCTAAGTTGTAGGGCTAGTGGCTTACTTAAATTTTGAGGTGCTTAGCTTGAGCGAGCGGATAATTAAGACGCAAACATGTACTTCGATTTCGAAGGAGTATACTGACATTGGAATGATTTGATTAAGAATATAACTGTCTAGTGATACTCAAAATAATAACTTTTTGTGCGTGCCTTTGGGTTTAGTTGCTAATTAACAGTATTTAAGGGGTCTTTAACTATATCGGGTATTCAACAGCAGAGCTGGTTGTCGTTTTTACAGATGACTTCACTTTATAGTACTAATTTTGGTGGTCTACACTAAGTGAGAAAATACACCTTTTTCCTTTTGTTAATTGTAGTCGTTTGGAGATGGTGATATGAAAAGAGGACAAATTTCTAATATTACACCATATAAGTGATGGTACTGATTTTTTGTGTGTACGTAGCAGCAGTGAGGATTGATCCCAAGTCCTCATGCATCTACCTCAATTTCCACCACTACACCGACCATAGCGGGCTACAATTCCCTTATAATGACACTGGAATATTCCGTCTAACACTGGGAATTTTAGAAACCCTCTTTGCTACTCAATTCAGAAAACGTATGGTTGACGATTGGCATTAATTTTAATTTTGGTCATTTCATTTAATTTTTTTCTATTGGTTCTTTGGTATGCACCTCTAATGCTCAATTGTCGTTATGGGGTCTCGTTTTATCCAGGATGGAAAAATTATTGACTTCTAACAGTACAAAATAAATACTTTATCATTAAAATCATTGTCAAACTATGCTTGCTTGTTTCCTTTATGAATACGTAAGCACCTTGAAAAACAATTTGTTGATTAAAAATACCTAAGATCACACCTTTTTCAGCAACTACTGAAAACGTTGCCGATCCCTTTCAATAATTTAGAGCAACTTTCACCCCAAAGTGAAGTTCCTTGGAGAAGAAAGGATACACGTAATTGCTTATTAATCTATTTTTAATTTAAAGACCGAGTTAAGCTATCAGATAAAGTCACTCTTAGTATTAATTCAAGTGAGCTTATTTTAGAGAGTAAAGTGAAGAATTATAATTAAAAATGAGATTTAACTACAACATCATTATAATCATCCAACATCCATAGTTATGATTTCTTGCACTTTAGAGGAATAAATCTGAAAATTAACACCTCAAAGTAACAAGAATATCAGAAACTATACTTCATCAAAAGAGAATTCTGAAATTTGAACGTTGAAAGATTGCGAGTCGCGAGGCTCCATTAATTGAAAACTGCTTCACGGAGAATCTACTTCTAGTCAATTCCGAGTCACCTTGGTGGAATCACGAGTACTTTGCAAAATTGAGATACATAGAAAATCATCAAACGGTTCAATTTTAGGATGAGGAGTACACACCCAAGCCAGCCAAACATGTTACAAGCACTTCCAGATTCTTTATTACTTTGCCCAGGTTTTTCAGGATTGCTTCTTAGAGGAGAGCACAAGATTAATGTCAGACATAATTCGATGAAAAATTTGTTCTATTTACTCTATTTAAATAAAATCCGTGCGATTCTGCAACTCCGCTTGCTGCCAGAAATACAAGTTTAATTATCATCATAGTTTGCCCCGACAAATAAATCTTTCCACAGACTAATAATAATCAGGCTTAATTATTATTTTTAGTCTATAATTTATTTTTTAAGTTTAATTCTGTCATTTTATTATTTAAAGATTCAACTAGGTCATGTATTTTCAAAAATGGTTTAATTAGGTTGTTCATTTTTTTGACAGAAGGTTCTTATTTTTAAAATGTTCAATTAGGTTCTCATTTTTAAAAAAATATGTTCAATTTAGTCTTATTTAAAATTAATTTTAATCCTTTGTTTTTGGAGAACATAAAAGAAAAATAAAGATCAAATTGAACTTATTTTAAGACCTTTTTTTGTGATAAAAAATAGAAGATCTAATTAAATCTTTTAAAAATAAATGATCTAATTGAATTATTTTTAAAAATTATAGGATCTAATTAAATTGTTTTTAATAATAAAGAATCAAATTGAAACAAAAAGTAATTAAACCATCTTTAAAAGCCATTTATCAATACACTAATATATTGTTAATATAATGCATCATCATATTAGAGTTTAAAGGTTGCACATTTAAATTATTATCTAATTATAAATTTTTGTTTGAATTATTTTAAAAATAAAAACTTATCATATATATAAATTGTGATCAGATGAAAGTGTATAATCCTTTTTCTCATATTAATATTCACTAAAAATATAAATACTATTAATTTAAGAGAAAAAGAGTCATATATTAATAATGTAAAAAGTGTTTTACATAATCTTTCATCATAACTCATCTTATATAATAAATTTGTTAATTATTATTTTATAGTAATTCAAACTTAAATGATACAGTAAAATTATTTTAATAGATAGATATTAAACTTTTAACATCCCAAGATTATTCAAAACCGCCACCGTCATCAAGTGATCAGAAATCCCCGCCTCCGCCATCTGACTCATCCTCCTTCCCATCTCCACCACCACCACCTCCTCCGCCGCATTCGAGGCATGAGTTTTCTCCTCCTCCGCCTCCAAACCACCGGTTGTCTCCACCCAAGTCATCATCATCAGGTTCCTCCGATGGATCCAAAGACAGTGGAAGCCATTCATTGAGCACGCCTGTCAAAATAGGAATTGCAACTGGAGCTGGGATTTTGCTCCTTTTCGTTCTCGAAGCCGTCTGTGCGTGCTCTAAAAGGAAAAAGAGATCTCAGCCTTCCGTTAGTTACTACGCTAATTAACCTGGAGGTTTATGCAGTTATATATATTAATTAAAGAGAAATGCTTGCATGCATGTCATAAACTCTACCATATATACACTCTTTTTAAATAAGCGAGTTAATTATTTAAATCTACAAATAGAAAATTGATTATTCTTATTAAGTAAATAAGGGTAAATGATGAATGAGAAATCTATCTCAAATTTTAAATACTATACCAAGGAGTATAGCTGAGTTAATTGAAGTGATGAAAAAAGATGACTTAGAAGACGCTTGCATGCAGATGATGGCTATTATAAAAGACCGGAAGGGGGAGGTGAAAATGAGTATGGGTACAATAATAACAAGGGTGTGTTGGGCTTGAATCCAAAGTCAAGTCCAGTCCAATAAGGAAGGATTAGGGTTGCTTATTTTAATGGGTCAGCAGTTACTTCTTTTAAGAAGTTGACTGTTAATTTAAAACTACAAGAGAGAGAAAAGGAGAGGAGGAAAAAACCACCAAAATTCGCATGTGGAGAAGGGTAGAAATTGTCATCCTTCAATCTTCTCTATCTCCTTGGTTAACCGTTAGATCTTGATGAAAGTTTTTGAGCAAGTTCTTGACTCACCAATATTAACATCTAACGGTTGGTTTTGTGAATAGAGGCTTGTAGTATAACCGGAAATTCCCAAACCGAATTGGTTCTGAAATCGTTTTCTGAAGCGTGCAGCGTTATTGCGAGGGACATTTCTCTCACACTAACCGTTGGATCGCATTCAAAATTTGAGGAGCGGTTACTAAAATTCGTTTCTACATTATGACCGTTCGGATCATTCATTAAACTGTGTTCCAAGATGGATTGTTTCACCTGCAAATAGAGGTTATCAGAATTCCTGCTCTATCCTGTCTTGTTTTGGGTAGTAATATTGAGAAACAATTATCTTTTTGATTAACCGCTGGATTGTCCTCAAATTTGATTAGTGTGTTCCTCTCTTGCAATATGTCAGTTTGACTGTTGGGATTTGTTAGTTGTTATTTCTGGTGGTAGAAATTAATTTCGTACAAAAGCCTATTTTGTATGTTTGTCTCTTGTGATGGTTTGGTACAACTTTTGTTAAAGTTGTTTGTTGATTGTAATAGTTGTTGGAACCATTTTGTAATCTCACTTTATTGATAGAGTGAAGAATTTGGGTGGACTCCGAAATCGGTTCCGTGATTTTTATTTCTCACATTGAGAAGGTTTTCCACATTAAAAATTATGTTGTGTTCCTTGTATAATTATTATTTGTGTATAAAGTATTTTACTTGTGCAAAACCATTAATAACAGGTTTTGGAAGAAGAAATTGGTATTTTTTTTTCAACAGGGTGAGCACGTTGTGAATATTCCTCCATCTCCAGGAGCAGCAGCAGTACTTTCTGGGGTTCCCACGGTCCCGTTTTGCCACCTCCACACCCTAGAGGCCCTTGGATTCGACCAAAGCTGCTCCACTTATGACGAGCTCTCAGATGCCACTGCTGGGTTTAGCCAACGCTACTTGGTCGGTCAAGGTGGGTTCGGATATGTGCACAAAGGTGTTCTACCCAATGGTAAAGAAATTGCAGTGAAGAGCCTCAAATCCACTGGGGGGCAAGGCGACAGAGAATTCCAAGCTGAGGTTGATATTATTAGCCCTGTCCATCATCGCCATCTCGTCTCACTTGTCGGCTATTATATTGCATCTCAGCTGAAAGCAAAAAATTGCTGCTGGTTTATGACTTTGTGCCTAACAACACCCTTGAATTCCATCTTCATGCTTCGCTCTTTCTTCAAATTAGTTAGCCTTAATTGCACCACTTTTATTTATATGTATGTATCTATCATGAAAATCTGTTACATTTTTTTCTTTTTCAGGAAAGGGTCGACCTGTCATGGATTGGGATACCAGGCTCAAAATTGCGATTGGGTCGGCCAAAGGACTTGCTTATTTACATGAGGATTGTGAGTGATTTGCTTAGCTTCTCACAATAATCAGTACAAACATTTTTTTTTTCTTTAATACAAATGTTGGGTGGCATCGGGTCGATCAAACCGGATCTGTTGCATGACTGATCCATTGGTTGGGTGGAAAATCTGATAAAACTGCTTTAATGTGTTGATTAACGATGAAGTAAACATTAATAACTTTTTATGATCTCGAACTTTAACTAGGTCACCCTGTATCCTTCACCGAGACATAAAGGGTGGAAACATTCTACTTGAAAACAACTTTGAAGCCAAAGTACGTATTTATATCGAATTTCCCCTGATTCGATCGTCTGGATACTTGATTAACAATTTCTTCTATCCATTCAGGTGGCTGATTTTGGGTTGGCAAAGTTTAGTCAAGACACTTGCACGTATTTCTACTCGTATAATGGGAACATTCGGGTAAGAAAACTGTAAACCAAACCTATATATACTTGCATTTGTTTATATGTTTATTTCAACTTTGAAGCAATGAAATAGTGTCAATTTAGTCTAATCACTTAGTCTATAAATAATTCAGGTATATGGCTACAGAGTATGCATCAAGTGGTAAGCTAACTGACAAATCTGATGCATGCATGCATATATATACACATGTCAAGAAGAAATTAGTAACAGCTAGCTGATCAATCTAGCCACAAGTTTTTAATCAAGGCCATGCATGGTTGTTGCTGCAGAGAAAGAAATTAATTCAAGATATATACCATTCTTTTTATGATTAATTGATGATCGAGTAGGATATATATATAACTCCCGTGATACGTGTACATATAGGTTGTCAACATTGGACAGTGGAAAGGATATATCTGTTGTATAAAATTCCAATTAGAGGAAGCTCCTATGTAAATCTTTCGGCCGGGGATCGATTTCGACTTGCATTTTGTGTATAATAAAAGATCAAGAAGTTGGAGGTGCATATATATATATATCCTATTTTTAGGAGACTGTTGATATATATATATATATATATATATATATATATATATATATATATATATATATATATGAGCAACTCAAATGAATACAAATATTATTGGAGAGCGATTAATTAATTCTATTGAAATCCTATTCTATTGAAAACTATCAAAAGAAACATGAGTTTAATAGAAATTACAAGCCTATCGTCTTAGAGGAGAAATGAAAAACTTTAATAGTTTATGCACTCAAGGAATGTCTAACAACTTGCAGAGAATATTCACGGAGCTCTTAAAATTGTCATTTCAGTTCGCGTAAAAAGATCATTATCTGAATTTGTTCCTCTGAAATTTTATAGAAAGGTGAAAAAATGTTTGTTACAATATTTAGTTGGAACTCTTCAATCCGTCCTTGATAATTTGAACGTTGTAACATTATTTAATAATTTTCACTATACTTTTGTATTATTTGTTGACAGACGAAGTATTTGAATATTCTCATAATTTTTTAAGCTTATTATTGATAAGTTATTCTTGTTTGTAGATCCATCCTCTTGTAGGTGATTGTGGGACAAGTTAATCTATCTCTTTATCCACCCTAAAATTTTGTTAGAGTCAATTTTATAAATTCAAATCTAACCTAATCAAAACTCCATAACTTTTGAGAAAAGATTGGATCAATCGGATTTAATTATTGAAATAATAAATTAATCTTAACCTTATATAACTAACATGTAGAATTAAAGAAAACTGCAGCTAAATTAATATATATTTTAAGTTAAGTGATACTCGTTTTAAAAACAAAATATTATTTATGAAGTGAAGAAGTTGTATTGTTAATATATAAATTACATTTACTGTTTTACATAACTACCAAAAATATTATCGTTAAATAATTCATTATTAGCAAAAATACACTGATTGAGTGTGAAATTAAAAGAGTATAAAAAAATATTTACACATATTTTTGAATGATTATATTGAAAGATAGCGTAAAGAAATTTTAAATGAAAATAAAAGATTTAAATTAATTGTGATTAAATTTTAATTTGAACCTGAAAAATGTATCGCCCTTTGTAACTGGATCTGCATCCTAGAAGAGTACAAAGCATTAGCAACTCGTGCGTTTAAAGAGAGCAGCATTTTCCTTCTTCAGCACTGATTAATTATTATTCATTTAAAAACTTTAACAGAGATCTCATCTCAGTGATTCACCGGTGATTGGTGATGGCTCAGCCGCTTGTGAAGAAAGACGATGACCGCGACGACGAAGGTGCACTTTCGTAATTCGGTCCCCTTTCTATCTCATTCGCGCTTTGCATTTTCGTTTCTCTCCGTTGCCGGATCAATCTCTTTCGCTTCCAGATCCGCGTTTCATTTCCATTTCCGAATGCTACAGTAGGGTTCGCCTAGTTTAGATATCTCAATCAACATCCTTGTATTGGATCTTATGTTCCTCCTCTCCGACTTCCCTAATTCTCTCTCGTTTTATTCCTTTTCGTTTGTGAATTCTTGAATTGATAATTCGCAATGCAGATCGTTGAATACGTTTCCGGTGATTACTTGTTAGTGCTAGATTTTTTAGCTCTTTGTTGCGTTTTTCTTTTTTATTCGGTCACGAGTCAGGGTAATCTATAATGACGAATCTTACCTATTAGTATTGATATAATTGTGAATTCATTGTAAGTGCTCCGTTACTAATTGTGATGTGATTGTGAATGTGATTTTTGTTGTCGAGCAGCTGAGTATTCCCCCTTTCTGGGAATTGAAAAGGGGTCTGTTCTTCAGGAGGCCAGGGTTTTTAATGACCCTCAACTAGATGCTAGGAGATGTTCACAGGTTTGTGTTGTCAATGAAAGGATGTGTGTGTTTTCATCTAGTTTCTGTATATGATTCAGTGGTTGAATTCTTGTGCTGCTTGTTTGTTTTGTTATGTTGTTTCCAGGTTATTACAAAACTCCTATACCTACTTAATCAGGGAGAGACGTTTACAAAGGTCTAGAAGGATATCCATCACCATGCTTATTTGTGAAATTATCTAAGGGATGCCTATTAATCCCTTTTTGGGTAATTTTATTTTTGCTAGGTTGAAGCCACAGAAGTTTTCTTTGCTGTGACTAAGCTTTTCCAGTCTAAAGATATGGGATTAAGGAGAATGGTCTACCTGATGATAAAGGAGATCTCTCCCTCTGCAGACGAGGTTTCATTTTCTTATGCAACTTTTCTTTTATTTTATATTCTTGTGTATGGTCTGTGATCTCTGTTACTAACTTGGATTATAAATATTCTATCTCTTTAATTTTAAATAGGTTATCATCGTGACAAGCTCTCTCATGAAGGACATGAACAGCAAGATTGATATGTACCGAGCAAATGCCATTCGAGTGCTGTGTCGTATCACTGATGGAACCCTCCTTTCACAAATTGAGCGGTATTTAAAACAAGCCATTGTAGATAAAAATCCAGTTGTTGCAAGTGCTGCTTTAGTTAGTGGCATTCATCTACTCCAGGTAATAGTCATACTAATTACCGTTTGTAATTCTTTATATATCCTCATATTCATCTGTGCTTCTTGCTTATTACAGACGAATCCTGAAATTGTAAAAAGATGGAGCAATGAGGTTCAGGAAGCTGTTCAATCAAGAGCAGCCCTTGTACAATTTCATGCACTGGGTTTGCTACATCAGGTATGCTTACAAAATTATTTGGCTCTGTACAGGGTTTTTGGTGTATTAAAGCACCTCAAAACTTCGTCATCATTCTAGATTTAGTGTATCAAAGTGTGTGTGCTGACTTGTATCTTTCTCCTGCCAGTGCATTTTCTTGAATGGTCACTACCCTTCATGGCTTATCACAGACAAACATCATAAATGAACATGTCTTCATTCTTTCCTATTATGACTTCCACCAATTAAGTACTTTTCTTCCAGAGCCTGACTTCTATTTGAGCTTATGTGGGTGTTGAATTTGACTTTACAAAGAGAAAGCTAAACTTCTTGAATTTAACTGGAAGAAGTTAATATTTGTTTGTTTGGTTTCTTGTCCATGTTTTGTTATCACATTGTCTTCTATAACTAAAACTTTTTGCATACTCATAGTTATACTTCTAGCTTCAAATTCAGCATCAATTTAGAAGTGTCCTTTCTTATAGTACAGTGAAAAGTTTTCAAAGTAGAGTCTCTGTTCAGATATCTGAATTGCATTGTTGTTGAAGTTAGCTAAGTTTTGGATACATTGAACCTCATGTTTGTAAATAAGTGGAAAGTTGCCTGCATACTGCTGTAAATTTTGGCACCATCCAACTCTTTACATGTCTAATGTAATTATCTTGTAGAAGTACAGTTCAAGCCGGACCATGATGGAGAATTATATTCATTAATTTCTATTCCTTTAAAGACCTCTTATAAACTTCTTACTGCACGTCATTTTATGTGCCTTCTTGGAAGCCTTATTTCCTTGTCATACAAAACACAAGTATAAATTATAAAGAGAGTTAGTGGTACGTGGTGATTTGAACCATTGCAGATACGACAAAACGATCGGCTAGCAGTTAGCAAGCTGGTTACCAGCTTGACAAGGGGAACTGTTCGCTCACCTTTAGCACAGTGCCTTTTGATCCGTTACACAAGTCAGGTGTGTTTCCTTTCTTGTGTACTTTATTCGTGGAATGATATTTATTTTCTTAATCTGTATCTTCCATCATCTATGTAGGTTATTCATGAATCAGGCAATACACAGTCAGGGGAACGCCCCTTCTATGATTATCTTGAGAGTTGCCTTCGCCACAAGTCAGACATGGTGATTTTTGAAGCTGCCAGGGCAATGACAGAGCTCAATGGTGTAACAAGCCGAGAATTAACTCCAGCAATTACTGTTCTTCAGCTATTCTTAAGTTCGACTAAACCAGTCTTGAGATTTGCTGCTGTCCGCACCTTGAACAAGGTAAGCCAGGTGTTAATTACTCAAATTTCACTAAAGTAATTTGTATGCTGTTGTAGAATTTGAAATAAAGAATATTTGATATGCCTCTAAGTCTCAAACCTCACTGCCATTGGAATGAGTATTTTGATTTTTTCCTTCTAAGATTTGGAATTGATAGAAAATCAAGACTTTCACAGGTCCCTAAATATTCTAATGAGACTTTCCATGGTCAAAATATGACAAGGCTTTTAATCATTAAGTGTGACTTGAAACTTGGCAGGTGGCAATGACGCATCCCATGGCAGTCACCAACTGCAACATTGACATGGAAAGTTTAATCTCTGACCAGAACAGAAGCATTGCTACCCTTGCTATTACTACACTTTTGAAAACAGGAAATGAATCTAGTGTGGATCGTCTTATGAAGCAGATCACAACTTTCATGTCTGATATTGCTGATGAGTTCAAAATTGTTGTTGTTGAAGCAATAAGATCATTGTGCCTGAAGTTTCCTTTAAAATATCGATCTCTGTATGTGTCCCTGAATATAGTTTTTGACTCCCCACATGCCATATGTTACATCGTGCTTATTTATTTCCTAGAGGAATGTTTTATGATGATGGTTTGTTATTATTTTCAGGATGAACTTCCTGAGTAATATTCTTAGGGAAGAAGGTGGTTTTGATTACAAGAAGGCAATTGTAGATTCAATTTTGATTCTCATTAGAGATATCCCTGATGCAAAGGAAGCGGGGTTGCTTCATCTTTGTGAGTTCATTGAAGATTGTGAGTTCACTTATTTGTCCACACAGGTATTACTTCCAGCTTGTGCTTCATTATTCACTGTTTGTGCATTTCTTTTGTCTGGAGTTCTACATCTTGGTTGTTAACCATTTTGTTCCCCTTGTACTGTAGATACTTCACTTCCTGGGAATCGAAGGACCAAAAACATCAGACCCGAGCAAATATATTCGTTACATTTATAATAGAGTACATCTTGAGAATGCAATTGTTAGGGCCAGTGCTGTGAGCACACTGGCAAAATTTGGTGCTGCTATTGATGTGTTAAAGGTTTTACTTGATTATATTTGCAGTGGTTTTCTCTAAAAATTATATACTATTTTCGGGATATTTGGTGTCAACTTAAGATCTCATACTTTACTCTTTCAGCCCCACATATTTGTTCTGCTAAGGCGATGTCTTTTTGACAGTGATGATGAGGTGAATTTCTTTACCTTGTTTTAATGTATTTTGTGGCATTTATATAATTAGGTGGCTGGAGATGCATTAGTTGTGTGGTGTTTTCTGTACATCTAGTATTAGTTGCTCATACCTGTGAGTGTAAAATTTTTATTTTGAATTGTTTAAATCTTTCAAATATATGCATATTTGTCTACGAATCAAAACATTTTAAATACTTAAAATTTTAAAATTATGGAATACATCCCCTGTTTGATACTTGGCCAAATATCAGCAATTAATTAGAATAGCCTGAATAAATTGGCTACTGTATAAACACTCAGCAGTTAGTCAGTTAGAACAGCGGACATAGTAAAGAATGAGGGAAATTTTTACTTCTGGGTATTTTTTAAATTATTAACCTCTTTAATGCATTTTTGGTATTTTGATTTCTGTGCAGGTTCGTGATAGGGCTACACTTTACCTGGACACCCTTGGAGGTGATGGTTCAGTTGTTGAGACTGATAAAGATGTAAAGGACTTCCTGTTTGGGCCATTTGATATCCCACTTGTCAATCTGGAGACTAGTTTGAAAAATTATGTAAGTCTTCCTCAGCATCTTTCTTGCTTACAAATAGTTTATCATCTCATGTGTTTAATATGAATGTAGGAGCCTTCAGAAGAAGCTTTTGACATTAACTCTGTGCCCAAGGAGGTCAAGTCCCAGCCACTTGCAGAAAAGAAAGCCCCTGGTAAAAAGCCAACTGGTTTGGGTGCTCCCCCATCAACTGCAGATGCATATGAGAGGATGCTGTCGACCATTTCAGAGTGTGCAAACTTTGGGAAGCTTTTCAAGGTTCTTTCAATTGTTTCTGCTCCCACAATTCTATATTTTATGTAGTTCTTTCTGTACCTAATGTGGTATGTATTTTGATATTTTTTACCAGTCCTCAGCCCCCGTGGAGCTCACTGAAGCTGAGACAGAATATGCTGTTAATGTCATTAAACACATTTTTGATAGGCATGTTGTGTTCCAGTACAACTGCACAAACACGATACCAGAGCAATTGTTGGAACATGTAATGAATATTATAGATGCTTCAAATTTTCATAAAATAATCCAACTCCAAGCAAGGTCTTTGTAATTATTTTTTCCCTATTACAGGTTATTGTGACTGTGGATGCTTCAGATGCTGATGAATTCTCAGAGGTGTTCTCCAAGCCTCTCAGGTCTCTTCCTTATGATTCACCTGGACAGACTTTTGTGGCATTTGAGAAGCCGGAGGGAGTGCCAACAGTTGGAAAATTTTCTAACATTCTGAAATTTATTGTCAAAGAGGTATTATCCTCTTTATTTTTCTGAACCTTTCTGGTTTTTTATTATTTCATGTCATGATTATGTTTATATTATAATTCAAGCATGAAGCTTGTTTTTTTCATTTAGGGAATTTGTGGAAAATAACCTATAATATTTGTGTAGCAAACTCGGTGTGGGATATAGATTGGCGGACGGTATTTCTTAGGACGGAGTAGAGAAAAATTATAAGCTTGATGGAGGGTTAAACCCATTAGTAGTTCTATGTTCTAGTCGTTCCCTTGTTTTAGTTCTTTTTTCTCTCCATTTTTCCCCTCTTCCTTTTACCCCTATTTTATTTTAGCTTATTTTTTTTCGCTTTTGTCTTATTTCCACTTTTTTTCTTCCCTCTCCCTTTCTCTTTCTTTGTCTTATTTTGATCTATCATTGGGTCATATACCACCGACCCCAATTAATTTGGGTTAAAGGTGCTGTTGATGTATTTTTGTAGCAAACTCATCTCTAGATAAACTGGATCTTCTTCAGGTTGACCCAACCACTGGTGAGGCTGAAGATGATGGTGTCGAAGATGAATACCAGCTGGAGGATCTGGAGATTGTTGCAGCAGATTATGTGTTGAAAGTGGGGGTGTCTAATTTTAGGAATGCATGGGAAAGCTTGGGCCCTGATTTTGAGCGAGTGGATGAGTACGGTCTTGGTCCTAGAGAGAGCTTGGCTGAAGCTGTAAATACTGTTATCAACCTACTTGGCTTGGAGCCGTGTGAGGTAAGCTAATGAGGTCAATTGCTGCTTTGATTACTCTTTTTTTAGACCACTTTATTTAACTTGTGTATTGCATGTGTGTTGTGTACAACGGTTGCACAAAGTGTTTTACACAAACATTTCAACCTATGACCTGTTAACTGCCTTAAACCCTCACCACTGATCACTATTAGTGCCTAATTTAATTAAACTGATTATGAGAAAGCAAGTTGTTCACACAATTTTTATAGTTTGATTGTTCTACTTGTTAGATGCTGTTACAAGTTCACTTTCTATACAAGATTTAGTCAGAGCATAAACTGAAAGTTGAATGTTCATAGATAATTCTATGTATATATAATATAATTAATAAAAGATGCCAATACAGTTGGTGGATATAAAGAATTTAATGTTAATTGTCACTCACCCCTGTTCATTTGAAAGATTTGAAAGTCAACTTTGTGACATAGCCAAACACCTGGCTCAAGGTCGTCCATGCATGCAAGACGCAGTTGTATGCACAGAGAACCTAAATTAGAAGAGATTCTTAGGCGATTCTATTACTCAATCACACTAGAATCTCACCTCATCTTGACACTTGGCTTGTAGACTCGCCATGAGTTATTTCTCACTCCATGAGCACTTGACAAATTCTAAAAGAAAATTGGTGTATGCTTTTCTGTTATTTACTGGTATCATCTGGGAAGGTGACATCTTTTTTTATAATTTATATTTGCTGATTGTGGGCAGGGCACAGAGGAGGTTCCACCCAATTCAAGATCACACACATGCTTATTGTCAGGTGTATTCATAGGGAATGTGAAGGTGCTTGTACGGTTGTCTTTTGGACTTGATGGTCCAAAGGATGTTGCAATGAAACTGTCTGTCAGATCTGAGGATGAAACTGTCAGCGATGCCATTCATGAGATTGTCGCAAGCGGCTAGTCCATTGAGTCAAGAAATGTTGACTCAAATCAGCCCCTTTTTTGGTTAATGAGATTGGAGTTTAGCAGGCATATAGATATTGACGATTGTAATCGTTTGTCCTTCACTCACTGCATTCTTGTTAGACTAGCAAGTATCGCGTCGGGTTTCACTTCTTCATAATGATACTTCATTTTTCGGTGTAGTCAATGTAAGATGAATTTTGGGGATTTAGCTAATCAACGTTTGTGTCCTCAATGAATTGGATATTTGTTGAACAACAATTGTTAAGTACAGAAGGCATGTTTCTTAAGCCGGTCGAGATTTATGCGTTTCTGTATTATGACGATGACGGGGACATGGTTATTTTTTACTTAGCTTTGTTAGCCTTTAAAACATAGAGGTCATTAGTTTTTTTTTTTTTTTTTTATACTGAACAGGTCATTAGTTTTTAAATAATTGAAATTATGTTCAAGGTTCCCGAATGTGATTTCTTTAGTCGTATTATGTCATAAATTTTAGATATTACATTGCCAAATCATGCTAAATACTAATTTAACTTCAATTTGACCAGCCAAACTCCTAGGTTGGTTCAAATGGTTAGAGAAGAGAGAGGTTACGGGTTCGAAATATTTGTTGATAAAAAAAATCCAATCAAAACTAACTACTAAATAAAATATATTATAATTTTTTTAATTTCATATTATTCTTATTTTATTTATTTGATATCCTTGCTTTTTAACTCTCTAGTAGCTGCTGGATTATGTAAGAAACACTAAGAAAATCCAGGGTATTTATTTGATATCTTTACTAAATAAAGAAACACTAAGAAAATAACATTTTGTAAGAATAAAAATGTTTCTTTAATAAATACCCTGGATTATATTTTGTAATAAAATAATATTTACAATAAAAAATAATGTTTTAAAAGATATAAGAGGTATTTGCAATGATCACAAAAAAAAGAGGTATTTACAATAAAAATATTTTACTTTAACTCAAATCTAAAATCAATTATTTATACTAAACCATTTTTTGTTGCAGTAATAGGAATTTTTATTCCGAAGCTATTTGAAAATATTTCTTAGTAGCAATTTTTGTTGTTACCCGTTCAAGTAATGAGTGGAGATAGATGGTGAACTTGAACAAGAATTGTATTAATTTGGGGAAATATCATTGACAAGTGATTGAGGGAGCGTGAATGATATACTAACTAGGAACAACTATGCGTGTCAAAATATCAAGCACTGGAACCACAAGCGGTGTGTGCGTGTGGAACATGGGTATGCAACATTATAATGAAACTTGTGTCTCTAGAGAGAAAAAATCTAGAAAAGCAATTCCAAGTTTATTTGTAAGAAGAAAATTGACCAAAAATAAGAACAGTCGTATCTCATTCTTTTAAAAGGTGTAAAGAAGAAATGGGAGATATAAAAAACACAGAAGGAAATTAAGACGCGAAGGAAAAAAATGAGAAGTGCCACATAAATAATCCAAAGAGACTTATCTATGTTTAGGACAAAATTAATAAGAAAAACATAATCAATTTCATTATTCGGAAGTTCTGGCTTCATCAAGTACACCCCATAATATATAAGAAAAAGAAAAGAATTAAACAATGAACTGAGTCGTCGCTCTCATCCTCTAGCATTATATTTTTTTTTTATATTTTATCTTCATTTTTAAAACTAAACAGTGAAATAACTTCACCTTCCACTTCATTCCACTTTTTACCACTCATCCAAATATCCTAGATCGCCAAAAAAAAAAAACTCCACAACATGATTCAATAATGTAATTCTCATTCTCATGTATAAATATTTCAAGCAAAATCTATCGTCTCGTTCATTTTATTTAAGTTATTTATATGGTTATGAACATTATTTAACTCCATTCGTTTGTCACTGCGGTTTGAGGCAGGTGAAGTAGGTCGGTCTTACCAAGTTGCAATGTCTTGAAACAAAATTGAGGTGACAAATAAACAGTCCTTCATTTTGGTACCAACGCGATGAGTACAATGAAAAAAACTAGCAGATCACAAGTTGTAATGTCTTGAATTTTTCTTCACATTCACCATCGAAAGCATCGCTATTGGGTTTGCAGTGAACCATAATACAATGAAAGGAGAGGCTTAGACAAAGGTGGTCAAAATACTTGATGGCTCAAATCACCCTCCTATACCCTCCAAATGCCCATATCTGCAAAGCAAATAATTATGTCAAACTAACACCTACATTTTCCAAGTGATAAAACATAAAAGGCACACGGGACCCATGAATTCAACCAGTAACTTCCACATAAATTAATACTCGAGTCGAGGATACAGTTAATAAAATATCCACTGATTATCAATGCCAGTGTCAAGACAATATTGGTAAAAGAAAAACTTTCATCAACATTGCTAATTAAGCAGCCAATACCAGTGGTTAAATGATAAGAAACACAGGATAATGAAAAATGTGATTCCAGCACCAGAAAATGGTCTTGCTCAAGGATTTTACCGTTGCCTAAGAATAAATCCTAAAGCAATCAAGTTTTGAACTTCAACTCAATACATGTTTTCTGTAAGCTCTTGTATGATCTGTCAATTTATTGCATTTTCTGGCTTAAATCCTAATTCTTTTTTCTAACATTAAAAATAAATGAAAGCCTGTAAGCCAACAAGACAAATATAATTATCCAAGCAAACTTTAAATAACATGAAAAATATCAACCAACATAGAAGCTAACTTCCAATGTTACACACATAAGCTTATAAATCAGGCCAAAATGCATGCTCACCTTTATGTTTGTATCCCAACTTCCTGTACACAAGGCACTTCCATCAGTTGACAAACCTAAACAGCTGATCCTGTCCTCATGAGTGTTATGAATAGATCCTAAATTCAAGACCACCTGCGTTAAAACAAAGGAATAGGTATTGTTAGTCATAGTGCATGTTTGGATATAGTCACAAAAGTTGCAATAGATACAAGTACATGAGCAAGTACAAATTAATGAGGCAAGCAAAAGCAACATCTAAAAAAAAGATATTTGTTTTTGGTCAGTTTTCTCTCCTTTTCTTGGAGTGTGTGTGTGCACGCATGCATGAGTGTCAACTGCTGGAAGTCAAAGATTTCATATCGTGCCACTCTGCACAACTTAATCTAAGTTGGAACACTTTTTCAACTTGCTTTGCCTTGCCTTTTTCCAAAATAAGAAAAACCTCAATCAATCACTTCAAAATATTCATATTGACTCTTTTTACTGACCCACAAAGCAAGGTCATGTATTAGGTAATGTCTTTAGACAAAGAACCCAAACCTCTCAAAACCAAAAGATCCAATATGCTGACATTCATAATAACTAGACCTAATTGACTTACCTATAAAACCAAAAACACAACACCCAATTCAAGGAGCCAATTATCTGACATCTACCACAGTTCTTAGACAGTAACATGTAAAGGAAAATAACTGCTCTACACCCCAAGGCATTGATATGAAAAGAAGCCTAAATTAATAATTTGGTCTTTATTTACATATGGCGTCATTTTTGCTTTAATCAAATAAGAAACTGACCTGTAAATGTTTTTAAATGTAAGAACAAAACCATATTTTTTTTTTTTTTTTTTAAATAAAGGAACTAAAACAAGAAATGGGGTTATACGAAATTATTCATTTAACCAAATAAGAATTTCATAAAGTTACATGCACCAATTTTTACACAAGATAAAACACCTTTTAAACCTATCATGATTTTGCAAAGTACAGTACACCCGCAATCACTCTTTTTACACAAAATCACCACAAGCTGAAATGTTGAAAATCTATTGAACAAGAAACAAAGTGAAACAAAAACTGATCCCCATATTATATGTAAAGTAAAACCAAATTAACCAATATATTATTAGGAATTAAAGACGGTGTTTCAGTGTTTGTAAATTTGTTCCCCCATACAAGGTGATTCCTCACTACCATAAACATCATTTACCTATTTCTTTTATTATGTAAGTGAAAAGCAATTGTTATGAAGTATATGTTTTGTTAAAAAGCTAAGCTGAATTTAACCAAGGTACCAGGCTGTGAGCAGAAAGAAAGCACCCTATTGTTGTTTACATTACAATAAAGCACCAGTTTACCTTTGCCAACAAAGTGTCCCAAACATAGCAATCACCATTTGTATATCCAGCAAAAAGAAGTCTTCCAGATATGGAGAATGCAATGGAGGTCACATGTGCAGCTTCATTGTCACCATGTTGCTGATGATATACTTGTAGTTGGTGGCCTGTCCTAATGTCAAACAATCGGCAAGTTCCATCATCTGAGCCAGTTCCAAATCTATTTCCATCAGGAAAGAATTTGACAGTATTAACATCCCCCTGGTGCCCATGAAATGTCCGCACTGCTCGGCTTGCCACACGAGTGTCCCACAATCGGGCAGTTGAATCACAAGAACCAGATACAAACATTCTAGAGTTGGATCCATTAATGGAAATGCTGTGGGTGGGAAAAGCAAAAATATATTTCTTAGAAAATAATTAATACCAAACAAATAATATTCAACTGAATCATGTTTTAGATAACACTGCAATTAAACCAACTTGAAGTGCACATCATCCAACAGATTATGCTCTAAACTTGACACAGCATTTTTTGACAATGCTGAGGAACATGAGTATTCTATATGATAGGAAGATGCAATGGATCAATATTAACCAGTGTGTTGACTGCCATTTAGATTTCATAATCTTATTAGTGTGTGTGCAGATTTTAGGAAACAGTTTAAACATTTATGCTGTTGCTTTGCATCTTGAAGCTGAAGGGATCATTCAGTTGCAAATAAGCTGTAACTGTTACAGAAATGAAAAACAACAAATATTGGCTCAAATTAATCCAGTAATCTCCTATCATACCTAAGAACATCTGCAGTATGTCCAGACTGAAATTCACCACCAAAAACAGATGTTCTAAAGCCAGTAGTAATATCCCATAAAACACATGTCTGATCACCAGAACCAGTAATCAAGTGAGTATCTTCATCTGGAACATACTGACAAGAGGAAACATAACCTTTATGTCCACTAAGCATCCGTGAAACGGCTAGATTCCCATCCCTGTCGGCGGGGGAATTAAGATTAAAAATGGAGCAAACACTGTCAAGTCCCCCACATGCAACGGATTGACCAGTTGGGGAGAAAGCACAGGTCATGACCCACGCACAGGGAAGCTTTATGGCATGAGTTTTCTGGCTTGTTAGAGCATTCCACACTATTAATCGCCCATCTTGGGATGCACTAACAATTCGATTCTTTTCTGAAGTCCAATCCAATGAGTACACCTGCAAATTCAAATGAATACATAGTAATTAATACTGCTTCTCCATGTTAACCTGGAGCGAAGAAGCAAATGGAGAAGTAAATGACTCTTTGATCAAACTTAATGAGTCCAATAACCGACAGTTATTATTCTTTATTTAAAATTCTAACTATTTTACCCTCTTCATATTATAGTTACCAAGTTAGATGGCTGTGCTTTATAGTTGATTTTTAACAGTTGTCAACAAGGTGGTTGTTTCTTGTCTGTATGGAAAACGGTACAACTATATTGCCAATGCATGCCTCAACCGGCAAGAGATGCTAATCCCCCCTTCTAGGATAAATTATTAGGTAGTCCAAGACCACCACCCGTCCAAGTCCCAACCAATATCTTTGTGACAAATGCTTAAGTTTTTCAATTTACAAGGAAAAAATAATAACACTTAACTATATGTCACATGGAGATTAATAGGGAACATGGCCACATTGCTTTGAACGCTCCTAATGCTTCTTTTTACTACACTTCTCTCCCTTGGTTTCTATGAAATTTATTGGCAAGCACGTGGCAGTGGATGTGGTGTAAACATACAATGCAAAATTTATTGAGTCGCATTAAAGACCAAGACATATTAACCAATGCATTAATTCACTCTGAGCAGCAAATGTTGGCGCAGGGGCCAGTCCCCCACAATGTGACAAACCAAGGTTTGAATCCTGGCAAGGAGAGGTGTTCATATTTAGTGTCTAACAATGTCTTGAACCAAATTGTCTCCAAAAAAAAATTCCTGGAAACATTGGCGTATGGCTTTGCTAATAGTAACAAAACAACAATGTTTTTTACCCTTATATCATTTATAACTGTACCCTCCAGGATTTGGGCCGAGTTATTGCCAATCTCCTAGGCCGACCTAGTTGGGGACCAAGGGAGAGGGTGTGGTTGCACTAGATACCCCTCCACATTGCAAGTAACTGCTCACTCCTCGGCTTATAGTGTGGTTGGATATCTCCTAGAATTAATTCTAACCCCCAAAACCATGGTGAAAAATTGAAAAAGTTGAAGCAACTATTTGTTGCCAATGAAGCACGGACATCTCTCTTGCTCGGTGTGTAGGACACGTTTCCGCCACCGCCACACCTTGACACTTTGTTTGACACTTCTTATTAGGTGTCCAATTTAAAAATTTTATTTGTTGACTTGAACGCTAAATTTGTCACCTTTACACAACTCATACCTGTGTCCTAGATTTTAGACATTAGCCGTGTGGAAGTGTCTGTGCTTCATAGTTTGTTGCTTTGGCCTTGAATTGAAAGCTAACACAATTTTAATAATCGCTGAGCTATTTCATTTTGAATTCCTAATGTTTTGAAGGAACGCGAATGGATGATAAGGTAACCATAGAAAATGGGGCAGGCATTAGAACTGGGAAAGAATAAGAATACCTTTCCCGTATGACCCTGGAGCGTTCTACAACAAACGAGATCGGTGGGACAAAAGGTGACAGGGGCTCTACCTTGAGACCTCGCGTAACCAGCAACTATATAATGTAAGTCGTAAGAACACAAACACACAGAGCGTGAGTTCAGAGAGATCTAAGGGCAAACAAAGTATTCGAAAAATGAACAATTTCAGTGCACTCACTATCTGTATCGAGCAAGGATAGACGCCTCTCCTTCAAGCGCTCCCTCAAACTGTTGACGGTTTCCGTCGCCGCCAAGTGACGCTCCTTCAGCTCCTTCAGCTCCGTAACGGACATCTTAATGTTAGGTCTTCTTCCTCTTCTTGAATTAACAATAATAAGGATGATCTTCTACATGTTTATGTTCCGCTGCATGCAGCATGCTCTCTAATTTAACTCATGCCCAGACATAAATAAATTCAATTGTGGTGAAAATAACAAGACCGAAGAAGAACAACAAGAATTGGTACTACGTTTATTTGTGAGTGTGAGAAACAGTACAGGGCACTCTTATTGTTTACTGACGCCGCCGGGCCCACTTTCTCCGTCTCTCACTGCATATCATTTAGGAAAAAATATTTTTTTAACTTCTAAAAAAGAACATCACCTTGTTCACAGAACTAAAAAATATTTAATTTTTTTATATTACTAATATAAAATTTCTTAAATAATACTGTATGTGTCTTGAAATTAATATTGTAATAGAACTAAAAAAAAAGATAAATTTAGAAATTGGTTTTTTAACATGTCTATTTTGAACACCCTGTGAAAAAGTATCAATTCCACCCCTGCCTGCTCAAGATATGCAAGAACGCCTTAGGTGATCAAACCGCAGCAGTACAAATTATTAAGATGACAACTTGACATTGCTTGATTTCAAATCTTCCTCTGATCAGAGGTTGTTGGTTGGACGATTTTGTTTCATCTTCGGCTGTACTCATAATAATTGAGTTTCCAAATGATTTTTTCTTTAGATCGCGACCTTCATAACCACAACGTAGTCAGTCAATATGCAATGTCCTAGCCTGCAGAATCTGGATCAGGCATGCATACTCCTATTGCTGCAAATGAAAGCATTATTAAACTGAATTTTGCCATAGCTAATTAAGGAACTCATGAATGTTTCTTTTTCTAGCTTTGGCATAGCAAATCACGAAACTCATGCAGTTTGAGGGTCCAGTAAGTAATGTTCCTTTGTTATCTGGGTCATATATATATATATATATATATAATATAAAATAAAATAGTTTTTATATTTTAACCAATGATTGAGAAAAAAACCTGAAAGAAGGAAAACAAAAATTTAAAATTTCCGTTGCCGGGAATCGAACCCGGGTCTCCTGGGTGAAAGCCAGATATCCTAACCGCTGGACGACAACGGATCATTGAACAAATGGTGGCCGATTTAATCTAAAACACTACAAAGAAATTATTATCATCGAGCTCCATTCCAAACCTTTTGAGAGTTTTAGCTTCTAAAATCTCTCGTCACAACATCACCGAGATTCGTTCCAATAGATTGCACCACAATTTGCTAATTTCTCATAAGAAATGTTGTATCCGTTGTCATTACACCACAATCTTTGCAAGAAACCTCACAATATACACGCACGTACAGCATCTATATAAAATCATAATTAAAAGCACTGTTGAAAATTTTAACAATAACTAACTGTTATATTAACATAACTAATCGTTAATACTAATAATGAAACAACTTTTTTATCTTTCTACTACCTAATGAATAACTAGTTAAAGTCTGCCGATCCAAAAAAAAAAAAACAAAAACTAGTTAAAGTCCAAGCATAGCGGTGATATATATATATTTTTTTTTTAACAAAAGGGAGAAAACCCCAATATATACAGCGTGATATCTAATGCTTCAATCCTCATGATTATCCCAAAAAGGTACTTGTCTCACGTCATTTTTTTTAATATGAAAATAAGAATATTAATTTCTATGTTTATTAGAAAGTTATGAAAATATATTTAAATATATTTTATTCTCAAAAACAGGCACATTATCATGTCTTTACATTTTTTATTTCTATAAGAGAAGGTAGAAAAGTTAGATTCTTATATAATAAAAATATTTTTTTATTGAATAAAAATCCTAATATACACTCATTACCTGATTTACCTAATACTCACTATTCAACTTACCTTTGTGTATTTACTACCACAGCAAAGTAGTGTCAATTTTCCCTATAGCGGGCTTTCTACATTTTTGGGGTAATTTTTTGAAAAAATTACGATAATGAGTAGATTTCAAATAAATTATAAAAATGGATAAATTGTGATTTAAAATATAATTTTAATATTTTTATTTAAAATATTAGAAATTGTAACTTATCCATTTTTTATAATTTATTTAAAATCTATTCATTTCAATAAATAAAAAAATCTATCATTGAGAATGAAAGAACATTTTGAAATAAACTCCCTCTATTAATGAAAGATTGAGGTAATTTCTGTACAAATATTAACCCTCGTAATCTTACTAATTTATTTAACCACTGGAAGAAGAAAAAAAAACTCTTCAAAAGAGGTTTCCGGCAACCCCAGAGACTAATTAAAACTATTTGCAGTTTAAATCTTGCCCAATAAAGAGAAAACATCTCATTGGATATCCTAATCGAAATTATTAAGTCCCATTCTACCGTTTCTCTATCCAAAAAGAAAAATGTAAGATGTTTTTTCCAAAGTCCTGCTAGCCACTGCCCCAGGGGCCCACACTATACCTACACCCTACACCCTAGCATGAGCATAATCGCATTTGGAACTATATGGCCGAAAGAATTTTTAACATTTAAAAATGGGAGGGGTTGGAATCGTAAAATTAAAGAAAACAAATGTGGATTGCCACACTAAAAAGTGGATATCAATCATATCTATCATACACAACCAGAATCGGAATGCCTCTACAGTTAAAGCTATATAAAATCGAAAGCCTATAACTAAAAAAGGGCAAAGCATAAGCCCTTATTCATTAATTTAATTCTAAAGATCCTACTTTCACCCAATTCCCATATTCAACAAACAATCAATATTTCACAATATAATGTAGTACATTTTGTAATAGCGGTAATCCACCTCTATCCACAAAACTTATTGGTTAACATCAAGCCGAAGCCTCTGTTTTCAGGTGCTCCCACCAGTGTAAATGCAACCATTGTAACCTACCAAGAGGAGGAAATCGAGTTAGACAACCGAAAGAATATATGATAGGAACTTATAACATCATCATCTCCTTGTCATGCCATCGATTATTAACCAGAACAACGGCCATAAAGCACAAAGCTAAATGCCTATATATATATTATAATTCAATTTCCACCAAACAAACGCCACCTAAAATATCAAAAGCTATATGGTCTTTTGATATAGACCTAATATATAAAAAGTAAACTTTTGCCAAATGGATTTTGGTAACCTAAGCATCACACGTTTTTGCCAGCAAAGACAATGTTATCTTTTGTCCCGATTCTATTCCCATCAAAGAAGAATAATACGGTTGGTTGCTTATAAATGTCTATCCAGTTGCACTTCTAATGGCTAGTATTTTCATTTTGGATTAAGCCTAAAATGATTAACATTAAAATAAAAAAAATAAGGGTTAGAAACACATTTGCTTACTTGGATTTTGGGATGTGAGTGTTGCTGATTGAGAGAAATCACAGTTCCATTGATTTTTGCCAGAAGTTTGGTAGTAGAGATTCATGGCAAATGCAGCATGGGATGCTATTGTGTTAGGCTCAAAACAAGCGCCTCCTGGCTGAATTGGCCCGCAATCTATACCTTGGCTACAGGCGTAGTCAATGTTGGACTGCAACTGAGCATCAGAAACTCCAGCTTTCGCTACACACCATCCAGCAGTGTTTGGTTCTGGAGTAACCGGAGTTGTTGGAGTCTGTGATATGTTACCAAAAACATCATTAAAAAATCTTATGAACCTCTTAAGACAGACGACATCCACACTTTTCTCACCTGCTGGCTAGATTTGGTTAATCCAACATCGTACAACACGGTGCGATCAGTTTTGAACATACCAAATGCACGTTCAGATCCTGGGCCTGGTTTTAGATCCTCATCATAGAGTGCAAAAATGTAAGTGTCCACAGACTTCCCAGGCATCAAAGGTGTCCCAACCAATGATCTAAGATGAGCAATCAGGTTCCCGTTATAGGCCTTTGCATTTTCAACACTGGGTCCCACTTCGTTACTGTCGCCACGTGAGGGCCATCCAGTCTCAGCAACCACAATCTCCACGTCCTGGAACCCCATGGCACTTAAAGCAGAATGTACAGCATCAACCTGCTCAAACATTCAAACCCAAATAAGAAAAACGCCACTATTAAAGGGTTTCCGTTTTTATTTAATTAGCAGCATAATATGTGCACCTAACAAATTTTGAACTATTAGCAATTGGACCTAGTGGTAGGAGTTATTCCCAAACATTAAAAAAATTTCTTCCTTTTTATTCCATGAGAAAAAAAGAAAAGGTTTTACCTACCAATCTACCATATTAACTCCCTCACTGTGCCCCATTTTCTTTATCTACTATGCCCAACAATTATTGAAACTTTGGAAGCACTTGGTTTTGTGACCACATTATGCGTAGCCAGCCTGTCTCCAATCAAAGTTAGTGAGGGTATGCAATATTATTACTCAACTACACACAGATAACAAGAATGAATCCACTCTTATTTTGAGTTATGACACCAGGGTAAGGCCAATCCAGAATCCTCGTCAATTTTTTCTTTGCTCTTATACATATAAAGTCATACATATTCAGTCCTATTTACGCAAATCTATTTTTGACAATTGTACACAATCTTACGCATTAGTAACTACGTCTACTTTCGAGTTTAACACGGAAACTTCAAGTAAAGTCATCTAAACTCAAATGAAACATGTTGCATGATAAAATAATAAGTGTTTAAAAGTTAATAAAATTACTATATTTAGCAATAACAATTTGTAATCAGATAATAATATTAAATTCATCAAATAATTGAAATATTGTGAATAACATTACTCTCATTGCAACCGCAATTTAAATAGTTAAACAACCTTTTAAGTCATGCATGTAACCCAATCAAATGAGCTTCAATTTGAAAATTGGAAAGCGATGACCGACATCATATTATATTAATCATCACTACAGTACTAACAGGAAAAAACAAGCTGAGCAAAAAGATCACGTCATTGGATAAATGCCCAGGTTTTAACTTCAAGATCAAACCGTAACTTCAAGAATCAAGATTCAACATCTTTGTTCAGGCCCAGGTTTTACTAATTGTTTAAAGATCAAGCCCTAACAAAATCAAATTCTCCCATCATCCATACATTTTAACATTAATTTATGTACTCATAACGGTTTAACCTTTAAATCTTTTTATAAATGAAGGCTGAAAGACAAGATTAGCAATGTATTGGTTAGATTGAAGAGCAAGATTTTAAATCATGAATATATATATATATATATATCACATCTAAGGGCGAACACTGTAGCCACGTGGATGGAATATAGAAAGTAGAAAACAGAGGATGATTGTCTAGTTGACTCGAACGTCAACATGTGACATTAAAAAAAATTATTAACACCGAAGACTCTGAAAGACAGTACTACTTACCTGAGCATCGAACATGTTCGTGTAAAGCTTCCCGTTGCCCGAGTCGACCCGGCCCGAGTTGGGCTGGAAGAGGCAAAACGCCAGCGTCTCGGATCTCGGGTCGCTCTGGTAAGCGAAGAACGGGTACGGGTTGATCGTGAACGGCGATTTGTTGTCCTTCAGAAGCGCCAGCAGCTGTTTCAGCGTGTCTTGCAGCGCCGGGTTGAACAACCCGGACGACGGCGGGTCCGACTGAGTCAACACGGCCATCGAGTGCACTGTCGAGACCTTGATCTTGCCGCCGAGTGAGGCCGCGCCGAGGGCATTATGGACATTTCGCATCGCCGGGACGAGCTGCGACAGTAGACCCTGGTCGGCTAAGGTCAAAATCTCGTTTCCGACGGTGATGAGAGTGATGTTGCTCGCCGGGTAGTAGGGCAAGACATTCGTGTTCACCCACTGAGTGGCCGCGTTAGGATCGGCGGCGAGACTCGGAATTTCGCCGTTGGCGGCGCCGATGACGATTCCGATGCCGGAATTGGCGAAGGCCTTGATGATGGCGGGATCGGCGCCGTAGAGACGGACTTTTCCGATGGTTGTGGATTTGAGGAGCCTGGCAGTGTCCTCCGGCGCCGGAAGGTTGTCGGCGACCTGGCCGTAGTTTACTCCGATGAAAGATTGCGACTCTGCAAGAACAAGAACCCAAGAAGTTAATAATTAAAAATTAAAAAGAAATTGAGATGGAGAGAGAGAAACAGTTATGGTTTCAGTTTTCCGAGAAAAGTAAGATAGCTTTTTGTTGAAAGCAAGAGAGAAAAATGAAAAGGTAGAAACAGTAACAGTAATAGTAACGGTTAGAAAAAGAGAGGTAACTAACGAGCGAGGGAGAGGGCGATGAGCAATAGAGAAAGGGAGAGGAGAATTGAAGAATTGGAAAGTTTAGTAACAGCCATTGCTTGCTTAATCTAATCTTCGAGTGTAGAATAGATGATTCCTTCTCTTATATAAAAGGAGCTGATGATGCAGAACCGACAAAATAAAATATAAAAAGAGAGTAGAGAGATTAGATGATGCAGTAGAATTAAGTTGTAACGGTAGAAACACATTAGCTGTATGCTGGATCTAATATTGTTTCGGTTTTAAATTCCAATGACAAAAAAAAGTGCTATGGCCTCGTACATGTTGTCCTTGTCGACTCCTGAGTTTCCTCCATTTTACGTAGACCAACCTATTCCTATGCTTATGATAATACTCTTTCATGCCTTCCATCTTCATAAACTTAACCACCCGATTCAAAAGGTTCAACCAAACATTTCTGGAAAAACCTGCTGTAGAAATTTCTCGCTCAATACAATTCTACTATTTTTATTTTTTTGGGTATTTTGATGTGAGAGGAAGGATCACTAATCTTGAAAATACTTTGTAATTGTTTTTTTGATTGAGATTTGAAGACTACGGATGTCCTGGAC